>WIPJ01000498.1:584496-612966 GCA_018155075.1 Cassiopea andromeda
CAAGTGATAACACTTGGGCATAACATCAAGAAACTAGAAACACCCCGCTAGTTTCCCTGAAAGTAAAATCAAATCTGCCATCTTTCAAGGATTGCTTCAGCTGATAGACTTGATAAACTATGAGCCATTCTGTTCCAATGGCAATAATATTATTAAAAAATATTCAGGTAGCAGGGTCTAACAGCAACAAGGCAGTAAGTGAGTTCATCCTTTAGATGGCAGATTTATTTGACATAATAGAGTCAACGAGCAATTTTGGGAAATACACAAAGAGGCCTTTTGACTTGGAAAATTCAATGATATTGAAGAGTACTTGATGGGTGCACTTAAAACCCCTACATTCTTGAAAGACACTGCAGGTACCCCTACCATCAAAGGTCCAAAGTAAGTTTATTTTGAGTCTACCAGGTCACCAAGCACTAGAATTGATAGCCTAGGTTATGGAACAAAGAACGCTAGAGTTTCTGACAATTAACCCTTCGTCTACGTTCCAAAACTTCTTTTCACGATGCAAATACCAAAGCAGAAGGAATAAGTAAAACACCATAAAGTTTAAATATTGGCAGAGGTTTAGCCTGAAAAGCAAGTCAAAACTAATGCCAACTCAGATGATACGATAAACTTCGACCTACATTGCTACGCTCTGAAGTCGATACCTGTAAATAAATCAACTAAAAATGGTTGAAAATAAATTAATTTCAAATATTTATGGCACTACTTACTTAAATATGACTTGTTCTCGATATTCTGTTGCTTTACTGCAATCCAGAAGCAAAAAAGGAGGAGCGGTGTAAACTCTTTGCACTGCGAGTCCTTTGTTTACACACATCTTTTGCCAACGTGTTGGTACCATCTTTGCTCTGCATGTGTATTATGCATAAAACAAAAGGGGAACAATAGACCGCTCATTCTAGTCCTCTTATTTCTATGGTCATACCAAAGAGTTTTAAAATGGTACTCATTGCCCTCTCGTCTGGCGCTCGATGTATGAGAATAGAGTGGGGAATTTAAGCACGCGGAGCTACCATTGGACTAGCTCCCCACTTTAGCTTTCACTGCATTCGCAGACGTGTGGCCTAGGGCTACTGGAAACGGAGATAGGCGCCGCCCTATGCGCCATTGGCGCGGGAGGAACTTTGACTTTTGATACAATATAATTGATATACTAAATATTAATACTATACTATAGTATGCACTTTATTATTTTTACCATGCTACATGCATCTATATTCTTCAACTTACAGTAAAACTTAAATCAAACATTCGGAGAAATTTTCATCCGCAACGCACAAAGTGGCAAGACTTAATTTGGTAACGTGAGCATCTCTTAACCGAAGCAAAGTATATAACTTTCTAGTCAGTGTTCTAAGGGTGTTTGATGAACGTTGCTCTAGAACCCATTTGTTAAGTCTACTGCAACTGGACTTCTCCATATAAGTTAAATCAGAGCGATAGTATTACAATATATACAGATAAAGGTAGTCCCGTATACTTTCGTAGGTAGGGGAGTGCCTGTTAGAGAGGACTCTTATCTTTGGCCATCGGCAAGTGAGGTAGGATGACCAGTTCCTTCCCTCGCCACCTTTATCTCCCCAGTGTTCCCACTGGGTACCCATTTGCTGCTGGGTGAAAAGTGAGCGAGCATTCAGTCAGGGCATCGAGTCGGACTCGAACTGTAGACCTTCCGCATGGAAGGCATGCGCTCTAACCACTATGCTACCTCGCCCATATATACAGATAGATCTTAAATAATAAAGAACATATTGTCATTATCATACCTTAGAGGAATCCTGTAGAATCTTCAAATTTCCATACTTGGCTTGGTATTTATTTTGAAGCCTCTCACTAATTTCTGGTAATGACGTAAGCTTTGGTTCCTTGTAGATGTACTCTTTGCCATCATCATCTTTGAAGGCCTAAAAGATACGAACAAGTAACGAATTGTTTGGCAGGAAGTAATAATTTACATTCCATGAAGGGGTTTTCATATATTCGGTATGAATTATCTTTAAGATGATTGTATGAAAAATATAGATTTATAATTTAAGAAAGTATTTTACTATCCTCTGGTGCGTTTTCTAGAGGCTAAAGTTCTAGTTTAAGATAAATGGCAAGTATGGAATGGCTTATTGTAACACATCACCCCCTTCACAAATTCACAGAAATCCTTTACAGTGATTTACTTTCCAGTATTAAGTAAACTGAACACACAGTATTAAATGTAACCCAGTTTGCCAGAAAACATTTACTCCAAAGAGAATATGTGTCCCTTCAAAAACTGCTACTCCAAGTGATTTCACCTTTCCATAGATTTCAAGTACTGATGGAATGGCGTTTAAAACCAAGGTGAAGAAAAACAGATTCGAAAGGAAGATGGTGACTAACCTCGGTTAAGTCGTCTACTAGGTGATGAGGTTCAAAAGATTGTAAACAAACTTACACGTCCAAAGAATGCAACTCTGTAGTATCTGCCTAGCAGTCGTTTTCCTGAAGCCATAACGTCGACAATTTTTGCATATGCATCGTGTAAAGATGCGTAGGCCACAGCTAATCGCTGGAGAAGAAATGCAGAGCATGAAGTAAAACAGAATTTTCTTTGGGCAGTTATAATTTTTGCAGATACCAGGATGAATTATTGTATACACATATATGTGGGCAGTTATAATTTTCTAGAATTATATGTCATATATTGTATACAAATATACGTATACTTATTACAAATAAACACATGTATGCTTACATTGTCTTAGGTCCAATAACGGAAGCATATATTTAGGTCCTATAGCACCATAAGGATAAATCAACACAAAACCAACTTTATATGACATAACCTTGGTCAACTTTCAACTTAAAGTACTACCGAGAATTCTCTATCTTCTTCGTAAAGAGGAATCGCAATTTTGTAAACTGCGCCAATCACTTCGTATCTTTCTGCTCTTTTCAATAGCTCAATTCCACTCTCCAGCAAAGAAATCAAATTCTCCTGTGAAACAGAATTAAAGGTTTCAGAAATGCCTAGGAAAAGAAGCAGAGAAGTCACAAAATTTATGATAAAAAGCACCATCTTTTCAGCGTCCATTGTTTCTACCAAGAGCGAAGTGCATTCTTAGCATCGTACGTGAAATACAAATCAGAGTCTCTTGGAAATAAACAAGAGAAATAAAAGTCTGAAAACTTGCAAGTATTTAAAAAGCTTATAAAAATTGGAGAACAGATAAATGCAGCCGCAGGCTTTGCAAAAACTTTCATCACAAATTTAGGCTACACCTAGATTACATTGGTGTTAGGTTATTTATTACGTTACTATTGGTTACATTGAAGTAAATTTAGGTCACCTTGTTGTTACATTAAAGTAAATTTAGGCTTCGTTTGTGTTACTTTGTACTTTTACTTAGTGTTGCATAGCTGGTTTTGATTAACTTAATCCCTATGTTTTTAGTCGCCAACTTTAAATAAATTATATTATATAATTATCAACAGTATTATTATTGGATTTTAGTTACATAAGGTCTTGATATGCTCAAAAAAACACCTTTGTGCCACCAGAATAAAAGCGCATCAACATTACAGCTACCTCTACCAGGGTTAGCCAAACTTGCTTAAGGCGCGGTGAAGTGACAATTGAATAAAAAATTGTCATATAAAAAGGAGCGAGACTAATTTATTCAAATGGGACGCATATCTAAGGTCGAACGGCCGCATGTAGCTCGCTAACCAACTGTTTGGCTACCCTTGCTCGATACGCTCAGAGCAACACAAACAATTCCAAACCAATTTTTCATCTGACTAAAAAGTATTGAAAAGCAAAACGCCATTCTGTTTCGGGAAAATGCTACAACAAATCTAATATGGACGGAAAAACGTTACCCCCCCCCCAAACTGCTTCAACCAGGAGACTTTATTCATTATGAAAACCAGTGGCAGACACCAGGTGGGGGCGACTGAGTACTCACAGTGGTGTAACGCATGGTGCACCCTAAAGCACAAAACCAAGGGCCCCAAATTATAAGGGTCCCGAGTGAACCCCAGATACAATTCTCGAAAAAGTGGGCTTACTACTCAGGCTCTAAAACTTGACTCAAATTTAGCTAAGTACTGGGGCCATAAAACACAACTTTCACGAAGGGCCCCCACACTGCTATGTTACGCCACTGAGCACTCAACCCCTAATAATCATAGCTTTGCGGAATGGTTGCATAGATAATAGGTCACAACATTCTTCATGTTTAAGACTACTACCGCACCTAAACTGTAGATGAATAAAGGATAATGGGCAGGTTTTTCCACTATGAACCAACACTACGGAAAATGCAAAAACAATTGCAGCCGGATCAACCGTGTTCCCATACCTTTCTGTATCTAACTTCATCTGAGTTACCCTCATCATCATTTTTCATAGCACACTCATCAGGAACAAGGTTTGGTGAAATGGCTCTGAAGACAGCACAACCATCAACATACATACCTTTTGCGAAAAATCGAAAAGTCAACAAAATGAAATGAATTAGAAAATAGAGCAATTCCTATCTCAATCACAACAATAGCACATTAGGAAATATGCCTCCGAATGGGAATCGAGTAAGACAAAAGGAATGGGAATTACATTTCCCAAGAGTTTAAAAATTGCTGTAATTAAACTGGTTGGTGAAAGATACCTACGAAATCAAAGTACGTGACAGTTACACAAGGAGGCAAATAGATTTTGAAAGTTCAAAAATAATCCCAAGATTAAAAGCAACCCTGAAATTGGCAGAAAAAAGGCAGATACACTTATACATCATGAGCGGCCAGGTCTAGCAGTATAACCCCCGTTCACAAGCATACACAAGCATTATAAACACTCGAAAGGTGTTCTGCTCTGCAACTACAATGAAAGTGAAGTTAATGATCGTCTTGACATAGCATATCGTCACAAAAATAAGAAATGCAGAAAAGGACATACCCTTTCGCTTCAGGTATTCTGCAACCAACGCAGCAGCATGGATATAACACATGGCAGCCTGAAGGAAGACAAGAAAAAAGAAATGACATGCGATCTCCAAACTTCTTACTGAAAACTTTATAAATGCCACAATATGATGACCAAGAGAACAACTACCACATAGATAGGGAAGGATCTTAGTCTCTTAAGAAAAAATTAGTTTAAAATAACTATGCGAAGCTAAACATATAGGGAAACATCCTAGATAGAATATTTTAATATGACAACAGCGATTTCCTGTTCCATAGTAATTAATTTTCACCTGTATTGCATTGGTAGCACAAACAATTAGAGACTAAACGCATACCGACAGCATTTGAAGATCTAGACAAGCATATAGAAATTATGCTATAGTCATGGTTACAATGCAATACTGCACATAGTAAACGAGCGAGAGTTTATACGTAGCGTTACTAGACTTTTAAATACTAGACACTGCAATTGCTAGACAGATATGGACACCATAATAGAGGACATACTAAGGTTGGATGAATCTTTCCTTACTAAAGTATAAGAGAATCTGCAGTACTATGATTTAGGTGTGTTCAATCACGCTATATGTACCTCTGAAAAGTCCCCGTTTCTCTCATGTATATCAGCAATATTTTGAAGCCATGTTTGTCGCAGCTCAGGAGTGCTAGAATACGACTTTGCTAAACTGTATTGGAGATCCACAAGAACCTCGTGGTCATCTTCGTGTTCCTTAAATAGAATGCGCAGTTATATTTATTTTTAAAGATATTTTCAGCTGCATGACCTAAAACACCACAGGTCTATGCAGATGCAGGGTGTCCACTGAGTTAAAGTTGAAATTCCAGCCAAAGTTTCAGAAAAAAGTGACCCTTTTCCAGCCTTTTGGGCAGAAAAAACACATTGTTTTCCAGCCATACCATGAATGTTGATATGAAATTCCAGCCATTGAAAATGCAGTTCGACTACTGTCACACAGTACTGAATGACCTTAAAATTTCCAATAAATTGACATTCCTTATTTAAATTCAATATCTTATAGTAACGAACCCCCGGGGACAAGGATCTACCAACCACCCTGGCACAACATAGGGAAAACTGCCGATCCTGGGTCGACTTGGTGAAAAAAGGCCTGTCCCACGTGATATTGAACAATCTTTTCTTCTTTAATCCTGTTTCTCGATAAGATCTTTTTTCAACTGATAATGCTGTTACTTAGTTTTAGGCCTAAAAATAAAATTCCAGCTTCTTCAGCCAAAGCAGGAGAGAAGCCTATGGTTTTCCAGCTTTTCAAGCTAAATTCTGAAAAAAAGCTCATGTTCCAGCTTTTTCAGCCGGAGTGGACACCCTGCCTATGTAGTGCGATACAAAATGTTGGTACAACGACACATCACGAAGTCTTAATTAGATTAATGGTCTTAATTAGTATAAACATACTAGAAAAATAGGTAAATAATGAATATGAAATATGAAAATATATCTACTTGCAGAAAGGACCGCATCAGGCAACAGGGTTCATATATATATTTCTAGGAAAATAATTCCCTGACTTTCCGTAACTTTTTAGGAGAAAATAATGCTTTTTTCTCTGGCACACTGTACAAAATAACACACTTTCCCAGAGCTCACTAATCTGCATGAGCAGTGAGCGCCGCTTGCCGGCACAAATGCCACACTTAAAATTTCTGCAGGCACTTTCATCCAAATCTGTATATGATCATCTATTAGAATCAATTTTTGCTGCAGACACATTTGTCTCAAATCTGCGCTTCCTGGCACAAAATACTTTTAATGAGGCCTGACTTTCCCTGACGCTACTGACTAGGTGCCAAAAGAAAATCAATTTTGATGGCCGACAATAAAAATATGAAGAAATAGAGCTCATGAAAACTCCCAACAGAATATGTTCAAGATTTCTCTTTAACTTTACCTAACTTTTCAGCATTCTACAATTCCTTGACTTTCCCTGACCTACCTAAATTTTCATAATTATCTTCCTGACTTCTAAACTGTATGAACCCCATACAAGTACCGATTGCTGTAATGGCCAGATTGTTACAAAAGAGTAAGAGCTGGTTCATACGATGAGCCATAGATGACCCGAACCTATTATAGCATTGGTTCAACAATGGCGCGACCGAAGGGGATGAGCCAGTGTTGAACAATTGAACAGCGTGACTGTGGCTCGAGCCGATGTGTTTTTGTGGTTTCATACGCTGAACCGAAGATGAACTTAACTACTAAAACTGCTAAATGCATAGGTTCGGCTCATCTACGGCTCATCGTATGAATTAACTCTAATGCTCTCCTCCATTGCAATTTAAGTTGAAGTATTTTTACAAAGGTTCCAATGGAAAATTCATAAGGCCAGTTTCCAGATTTCGAAGCAAATAAAAGAGAACGTATATTGACAAAAATAAACAAAATTGCGGAACTAGAAGGTAAGAATAAACAATGACAATAATTAAGCATTTTCGTAACAGCAATAAAATGGGGAGGTGAAAATTTCAAATTAACTACAGTAATGCAAATAGGCTTACTTTCATTTTCTCAGTTGCTTGTAGGACAGTATGCACCTTCTTTATCAAATCTCTCACTTCAGCAGGGAATTCCGTTTTCTATAGAGAACATTTATCATTGTTAAACCTAAAACATCAACTTAGGCCAATTGCCGACACCATGCTAGCGCATTCTAGGACGAACTAGCAAGGCATTTAACAAGGCATATAACAGGGCCTTTAACAAGGCATTTAACAAGGCGTTTAACAAGGCATGTAGCAAGACATTTGACAAGGCATTTAGGAAAGCAAGTCTGCACATGTAGATAGCGAGCATCTTCCTATGCCAGAGTGTATTCTTAGGCAGAAGAGACAACTTCCTTCTATTATATTCATCCATCTCTTTTTCCACCATTTTAATCAAATCAAATAAATTTATATCAATGAAAGACCTCCCTAAAACACTCACGACTCTGATGCAAACTACATATTAGCCATGTCGTCCACGAATGTAGTTGGTTGGTACGTACAAAAACACTGAAAATACGATTAGATTGAAAAGATTTATGAATCACAGAAATCTAAACCAGACCCGAAACCTACTTTCATGCCTTTGTCATCAACTGCATAATTCTTCACAATTGTAAGCGAACTGTACATTGCAGATCTATTCATACCAGATGCTATTAGTTTTGACACAGCAACGATGACCTGAAAAGAGACATTTCAATTTAAATGCAAAGCTGCAGATTCTTCACGCTTTATATCAGATCAGGCAAACTGAAGGCTCGTGGACCTTATTAGGAATTACGAATTGTAATGGAAACACGAATTGTAATCAAAGCATAATACAGTGGACAAGATTGGCGATACTGACTGGGGGGTTAGAATAAGCGTGGGGTCGAAGAAATGTTTTGAGATCTAAGACAATACAGATAAATCAGGCGAATATGATCGTGAGAATGTAAGCAACACAAAAATATTGCTGACAGACAGGAAGATTTATTCAAAATATTTGATTCGAAAATGTTTTGAAAAACCTTTGCACAGAAACTAATAAGCGGGGGGATCTTAATAAGAGCGGGGGGGTTGGAAAAATTTCCAAAAATTAACTAGCAGGGTGGACGGCAATCAGGCACTTAAGAGCAGGGCGATATCTAATGATAAAAGAAGGGAATGTTACACTAAAACATACCTGCAAATGCACTCTTACACATCCAGTCCCGCTGAATTCGTAGTTGTATCTCATCAACAAATACATAAAGCAACAGGCCTAAGAGAAATAACATCATACTACACTATCCGATAAGCCACGATTACCTGCTAACGTGTATGCAAGAATTGGTATTGGCATCTACAAGAAGATGTTGAAACAATGTGCTATGTCTAATACTGAAATCTTATTTTTTTTAATGTTTCGACTCTATTTGTGTTCATCCTGTTTTTATGGCACACAACATCCATACGCAAGTATTCACATGAAGTTGTGGAAAATTTTCTCCCTCATCAGACCTCAAAGACTTTAGTACTTTCAGCAATCTACAATCTCTTAAGACAGCTACAACTTCTCAATTAACCATTTCTATGGCAGCTTTAGACCATTTCCAGCTCCATATGCTTGCCATTGCGGTAAATCAACGTAGAATTATCAACGAATGGCGGAGAGCAACGACACTTGCTTCATGATCTTATGATTCCCAACTCTAGCCACAACTACAGAAATGGCTTAATGTTCCTTCGCAGTCCAGTCATAAGTGAGCATAGTACTACCACCACGGAGGCAAAGAAAGTATGAAATTGGTGCGTTGAGTTAATACAGACTGCAGACTGTCAATGGCCAAGATGACCTGTCCTCTCCAAAATGAACTGCCGAAACGTATAAATCCTGCAAGGAACCAGTCTTGAGCACAGTACGATAGGGGTTCAACAGTACTGCACAAGTTGCTCAAAATGGCTACCACAAAAACAATATTTATTATATTTAGCTGACGCACTTCCGTCATGATGAAATCGAACAATACTTTGAACCCTAAGTGTAATCTCTAGAAATCTATATACTTTATCTTCTCTACAAACACATTTTGTAAGGAATGTAAACTCCACTTTTTTGTATGTAATGCATCTAATGAAACTTAGCATAGAGAAGTCTTACCTCTGTGCGTATAGATTCAATCTTCGAGTTACACATCTTAAGAACCTAAAGAAGGCTCATTGCGGTTAAAATTGTACAACGGCTAACACACTGAATACAGCGATAAAAACAACGCAAAGGTCAAACTTTGCCTGAAAATGACTCGCAACAAATGAAAGCTTGACGTTGGCTAACTCCATAATTTTTAATTTTCGCTTCTTTTTGTATTATTGCATGTAGTTCTTATTGTAATTTCTTCTTTTTATATGAATTTCACTAGATTATTTACTTTTGTATTATTTTGTAGGCAGTATAAAAATAAGCTTTTAGCTGCATACTTTACCCTGCTTAAACAATTCAAAATGAATGAAAAATGAAAAAGAAAGATATCTGTGAAAGTTGATAAACAGAATCAAATACCAATAAAGAACAATTGCCAAGGTAATAGACGATGAAAGTGTATCAATTTCGATTTACAACCTTTTGCATGAAAAACTATGGAAAGATCAATTGCTGTGAAAACATAAAACTATACAGTATTACTAAACCTATAAAAGCACAATGAAAACTAGAAAGCATAATGAAAACTAGAAAGCATAATGAAAACTAGAAAGCACAATGAAAACTAAAAAACACAATGAAAACTAGAAAACACAGTGAAAACTAGAAAGCATAATGAAAACTAGAAAACACAGTGAAAATTAGAAACCATACTGAAAACTAGAAAACACAGTGAAAACTTAAAATGAAATGCTAAATCCGGCAAGACGATCTTCTCCAAAAAATGAAAGCGGTATTTAATGTTTGAGTAAACAACATACACAAATTGAGGGTATAAAATATCTGGTTAGTAAAGGCATTACATAAATTGGTGATGTATAAAGTACATTATTTGATGATTGCCGTTGCAACGTCTAGCACAAAGGTAAGGATATACGATGAATTACCTCGTAACAAAGGATTCCACAGAGATTTGCGCTTCCCTTAAACAGTGCACTTGGAAACTACAATGAAATTTCAGATGATTAAAAACCATTGAGCCTCGTAAAAGCATTCAAAACTATGCCCTCCAAAAATAATACTGTAAAATCCGGAAAATAAGCCCCCGAACATAGGCCCCTTGTAAAATATCCCAAATATCCTTGCTAATGTAAACATTTGGGCTTTTGTGTATATAGATTGGATAATGAATGTACATGTACATAGCATATAATGAGCCTCTGTATCTACTTAAGTCCACCAAAACCTGCTTACGAGCCTCTATAAGCTCAGAGCTTATATTTGGGATTTTACGGTATTCGCCTTTGACAAAGAACAAACCATAAGGTATGTCAATCATCAGCAGACAGCCTATCACTAAGAAGTTTCGCTTCAAAGAATTAAACTATGCATCAGAGAGAAGGTGCGTTGAAAATCTTACCTTGTGAATGAAACTTCTCAAAGACGCAAACACGTGCATAAGGACATATTCTGATTGGTTAGTTCTAAAGAAGCCCATCAAAACATTGAAAATCTAAAATATGAAATTGAACAGTTGACAACTATAAAACAATGAAACAACTTAAAGTATAACTGCACTAAATAAATAGAAATAACAAGTGATAACAAGGAATGCATAGAAATATGAAATAGCAACATAAACTAAGAATCCACTTAAGGAAGGCGAAATACTGTGAAATAAAGCACAGAAACACAATAAAAGGTACTGCTGATGTCAAAAGCAGTGCCTTCTATTGACGTCAGCAGACTGCTCTTTTGACATCAGCAGTCTGTTCACAAACGTCCCATTCGATGAGACAATAGAAGGTGTTAGAATTAGCAGGTAATTGCTTATATTTACGTATATTTACCTTTTTCATGAGAATATTATCCCCGGCATCTTGCTCAAGATGATGCTGAAATGTAACACACAAATAAACCAGTAGAGCAAAAAGGCATACATACACAACCTACAGCTCATTGCCTACAACTTAAGATTCCCTATATTCATGCAGCTTCTTGACTCAGTAAACGCATTCAATATTCGAATGCATCTGCATATGATTTCAAATTTCCAACATTTAAGTTTTTAAATTAGTATAAGAGTCTATCCATATCAGAAGGAGAAATCGAATGAAGGCGAAAATAAACAGTTTCAAAACAGCCTAATATCCCTGGATGCTATATAAATATTGATGGAAATTAATTTATTGCCATAACCAAGGCCTTATGCAGCATCAAAATAACGCAAGGAGAAGCATGACATTTACTGTTAGTGTATATTAGATTGCTTAAAATGCGAATCTTGTTCCTGTGTCGTCAAACTTCCCATGTGACTGTGGGGAAGCCTTGAGCTGGAGTCAGGATTCACCAGTTTTCCAAATCAAAATACTGCAGGATATTTTGCTACATTTAAAGATATGTAATGACATAAAAATGTCGCCTTGCTGTAGAAATGTCTCCATATGCTACGAAGAGTCTGCGAGTGAATGTAGAAATTAGCTTTATATTTTACCTTGATATGAGTGCAAAAGAGTTCAACTGTATCAAGAACAATCAAGGATGCTTCATTCGCGAAATTTGCGTCCAACAAAATTCTCCTTTCATGATCATTTTCTGAATACTCTCTTGCTAAGGCTGTAAATATAAAATTTCAATTAAAAGAGTACAAAAAGCAGTTGATACTGGCTTCTACCTAAATGCTTCTCTAATACTTGTTTACTAAACAGTAACTTAAATATGAGTAGAGCGATTGTTTTGCAATTCTAATGAAGTGGCTAGGTAAAGTGCCAATGGGGAAGTTCTAGCCAATACCAGAGCAAAGAATGATATAACCACGTATTCAATTCAATTCAATTGACAAATAAACTTTAATGGACAATTGATATATTTGTCAAAGTAGGGGTACCCTAGTAGTTAAACAGATCGAGAGAGCCCCCCTTCCCATTCAGAACTCAAAGGATGAAAAATAACTATTAATTTTACATAACAAGAATAAAAAAGATATAATAGTAATTTAATAATAAAAATAATACCAAAAATAGAAAAAATAATGCTAAAATAAGATTATCAATGCATTGTACTATATCTACTGCCAGCCATCATGAACATTTGTAATGTAGTGTCGTGATGTCATCATTACTGGCATTATTTAGGAATTCTTACTAATACAATGTTTAATTGACAACTTTATGACCTAATTGTGTATAAAGCCTGCAAACAAAACATCAATACACAAAGGGGACAAAACATTGACAAACTACCGGGGTATTACTTTTTGCAGATGGGGGTGTCACTTTTGGAAATTCTTTTCTGTCTTTCTTTACAAACAACTTTGTAAAATGCTTCTGTTGAACAAGCAATATTGCAGGCAAGCATGTTGAAACTTTACAAGGTACACTTCTCCCTTAATATTCTATTGCATACAACTTTTTATTGCATACAACGTTTTATTGCACACAACTTTTTCCTACATACAACTATTTCTTGCATACAACTTTTTCGTGCATACAACTTTCTCTGGATTTTGCGGGGACTGAGTGTTCCTGGACTAAATGACTTCAAAATTTCGAAACAGCACCAGCATATCATCGAAGACAACTTTTTAATTATGGTATTTGAAAAAAAGTGACAAGGTAAAAATTCTACAAGCCTTTCATGCCAAGGACATCAATTCTTCCCTCGCTTGCCGTCTTCTTGTGACACGTAGCAGCAACTTGTTGGAAGTTGGTGACAGTCTTGTATTTCTTTTCAATGTATTGTTTGGTACTCTCTGGAGACGTACTGGTGAAGAAACAGAAAAAAGGACTTAAAACATGTGGCTAACACCTACATTATTCGTATGTAAGAAAATTTAGCATAATTTTTTACCAGCCAAAATTGCTACTATTCGGAGAATGCATGACAAAAAATCAACATTCTCTCCGAAGTCTTCTCAAATACTTTTTTACTGAGCTTGAGCATATTTTCATATCTTAAAAGCATTCTTAACCTGATGGAAATATATTTTAACTACAATGAATTCAGCATACTCAAAAATTGCTAAATTAACATGCAAATAATGTACTACCTCGAATCAGAAATTGCTCTTCGTCCAAGATAACAGAATGCATGTAAGCAGCAACTGAGAAAAAATAAAAAAATAGCTTTACAGTAGAAATCACAAATCTGGCTTCAAAATACACTTCAATATACCCTCGTGTGCAGCAATTTCCACAAACAAATCAACAATTACGTTGAGATTACTCCCGAACAGCAAAATACTTCTCTCTCTTCTCAAATTACAAAATGCTTCAAATTCAATTCGCTGTTTAAAAGTGCTATGAAATTCTGATGACGTGCATATGTGGCCTTCAAAGATCTCATGAGAAAATACAGGAAATACAAAATAAAAAAGTTCCAGCATTAAAGAAATCCCATATCAGTGAAATTTGAGTACTAACTCGATCAAATCGAAGAAATCGATAACAGCCGAAAACTTTCCAAAGTTCTTATCATGCACATAATATAAGGCAGTAGGAGTCCAGTGAGGTCTTTTTACAACAGTTGTTACCAAATCTCTCCACCAGTCAACAATCATTTCTGGAACAAAGAAAAGATCCATGACATTAAAATTGGTTGTAAAAAATTGTTGAAAATACTGGATATTGGATAAAACATTGGAACTGTATAATACTATTTACTTCCAATCTAAATGTCTCGAAACAATTACTTGATACATATTGATACTGAAATCTCTTCAATATTCAGAAGTATGGTGTCTGAAATGAGTTCTTGCAGAAACAATTTCACTTCAAAGCAAAGTAATTGAAACAAATGATGGCAGGCTTTTTGCTATATTTTATTACAATAAGTAAATAAGGCTGCATTGCATATAAGGCACACCCATAGGTAATGGGACGGCGGTGGGTGGCAGGGAACCCTGTCCTCAATAATTGACAGAGGTTTCATATAGAGGTGTTCTACATAGTCATTTTTACCTACTACATTATTAACCCACTCAATGCCCCCCTCTTCAATTAGTTGAGCAGTCTACAGTTATGATAGGCAGTATAAATTATGATACACTCATTACATAGATTGTTGAATATTGTTTATAAGCTAGTCATTTCAACACTGTTAATAGCCTTTGAAAGCATTATGCAACATAAGTCCTTTTCTTCAGCCTCTTTGAACAGCTGAAGTACATCATAAACCCTACAGTAGACACTATACAGTAAAACTATACATCATAAACACTATACAGTAAAACCCCAAAAAACAAGAACCTGCTTTCCTAAAAAAACTGACTGACCAGGTTCTTACAAAAGTGGCACTTATGATATTTTCAGGGTGTGGTTCTTATCGCAAGGGCACTGACAACTATGAACAATAGAACAATGGTAAACAGACTTGTGGGTGGCCTAACTGAATTTCCGTTTGTAAAGGAGCAATCATTATGCAAAACAATGAAAATGAAGTACTTTGCATGTCCTGAAGTTGTGAATTCGAAAATTTCATGTTTCATTTAACATGATGTACCAACACATAAGAACATGGAAAAAACATCAGTCTGTTTTTAGTCCTCAATCTTTGGCTGCATTTTTCCCAAAAATCAGTCTATAGGTTCTTATTTTTCTGTGTTCTTGTTTGCGGGGTTTTACTGTATTTCATATTGTTGTATAACATATACTATTTTTCTTCACCAATGTACTGCATATCTTTCAACGACTAATAACAAGCCCCACGGCTTTTATAACTAGTGGGTTTTACCTGAATTTAGTGTTTTCAAAATGAACAAAATGCAAAGCAAAAGTTCTTTCTTTTCATCTTCATCAAATGGAAGAAGCTGCGCATTTTTATTTCCAACATCTTGACTCTCTCTGTTGTTGTTGGGTGGGGCTGGTGATATCATAGAGCTGCGCGAAGGAGCAGGCGAAGCTCTGCCACTGCCTGGGCTAATCACATGTGGTCTAGTGGACAAGAGGCTGTCATCAATAAAAGGGCGATCGAGGCTCTTGTGGAATCGAAGCGCATGTTCTAGTATTGTAGCTAGCAAAGGGATGTACAATGCTGCTATCCGCGATTGCTTTTCCTAAAAATGAAAATTTTTACATGATTCTATTCGAGGATTAACGGTGCATTAACAAATCGATATACCATATGCTGAGAAATAAATAAGGCTCTTTGGTTGCTTGCAAATAAACAAAATGCCAAAAAATTTCAGCAGCAGTATCTTCTAGGTATAAAATCTCATCAAAACAAATTAATTTCTAAATAATAAACCCTACCTCTGCCTGATACCTGTCATCAAGTTCATGCTTTGCAAGTACATTTCTAATCACTTTGATTGCATAGCCGCGCACAGCCTTTCCTTCGTTTAACGCAGATGTAAACTAAAACGTGATAATATCTCTTAGCATAACACGGAGCAGACAGTAAATCTTTAATTCACAAACTGAGTGCAATAGATAATAAAACACCAGCAGCACAAAGTGGTCTACAGAAGGGCTCTCAAACGGTAGTGTAGCAATAGGAATGTACCAAGAAGCCACTAAATTTCCCAGAATTACCAAGAAACAATTATCACTACACCAGCTACTACCAATAAGCCAAAGATTTTCCAAAGGTTTCGGCAAAAAGTAAGGATGTGACAACACCCACATTCCCTACTTCTGCACGTCCCTGGCCACACTACACTACAGAGAATGAGCTAGTGTCATATGGATGATAACTATTGTGACAACCCCCACGTTCCCTACTTCAGCACGTCCCTGGCCACACCACACAACAGAGAATGAGCTAGTGTCATGTGGATGATAACTACTGTGACAACCCCCACATTTCCTACTTCAGCACGTCCCTGGCCACACCACACAAAAGATAATGAGCTAGTGCCATGTGAATGATAACTATTTCTGCCATAGGAAGCCAGAGACAAATATGATCGGTTAATGGTCTCAGTACTTGCAGGGCAAAATTGTACAATTCGACTATCTAAACAATCCCCGTGAAACACATACTTCCATCAAGATTAGCCCAACAAGGAAATGCTTCCTGCAGAATGTATCGTTCAATGTGCTTTCATGAACGCCACCTACAACTGAAATGGGAAAATAGCACACTGTTACAATTAGACTCAAATTACTCTTTGCAAAAAGAAGAAAGAAGATCAAACTCTATAATTGACTGTTATTTTTAATTTTACTGTGCAGATATGTGAACGGGGGACCTCGAGTACCTGGAAAATTTCCTTGAGGTTCCAGTCCAGCAAAAAGATTGAAAGCGAATGCTATTAAGCATACAAAATTACAGAAATGGCAAGCTATTTTAACAGGTAAACAATGTTGTATTTTTCATAAAACTAGCTCTATACATTAGCACTACAAGACTTGTCTGCTACGAAATACAAATCAATTGGACAGTTTCCCATTCGAGATATGGTTGTAAGAGTTGAAGCGGACACTTTTTTGTTGATTTCTCTGAAGGAAGAACGAAAATCCACATCAATGCTTTAAATTCATCAATAAAACACTAGAAGCCAAGAAGAGGAGTTACCTCTTACGTCCAATGGCAAATTCAATGCAACAAAGTGTTCGTGTTCGGATATGGCTCGCAGGAACTCAAACTTCAGTTCAAACATCTGAGAACAGGAAAATAAAGTATTTAAAAGCCTTAGAAAAAATATCTCACAAAATCAAAGCTAAAATACTGGCTGCGCTGCGCTTTACTAAATAAACTAGACTGATTTTCAAATATCCTACAGCAACGACAGAGACCCGAATCTGGGGGTTGTGGTGATTAGTGACTGTAAAGTGCATAATGCAAAATAAATATGATTGACGACTGACAGACAAGATAATAGATATAGTGCATTTGAGACTCCTCCCCAGCGAATACTTCAATGTGCGCCTCTGAGCATTGAAACATTCTATTGCGCCATAACAAAGCTTACTCTATGGCACCTAGTAGTGCGTTATAATAAGGATGGTATAATAAGGATAGCTGGGGGATAATAAGGAGGGCGTTAACAGTTTTCTTAAAAAGCATAAATTGGGGGTTACTAATAGATGGGGGCGTCGATGCTCAATGGTCAATAGGAGGACCCAAACATGTCGCAATTAGTTGTCAACATCGTATAAATGTAAGGTGCATAGTTGTTTTGATTTCCTTAATTGTTAGTATTGATTAGCGTGTACAAAGCCAATGTATTTATTTATCCGTTTTAAAACTGTAAAATCTTTAGGCTAGTTAAATGGGGGCTAGACTTTTTCAAAATTTCTTAGTGAGGGGATGAGCCACCCATAAATGGAAATGGGTGGTGAAATATCTGCAATCGGGGGCGGCCCTGCAATTCGGTTCCAAAGAGTACAATCCAAGCAATTGCGTTATAATGTGCAATGTAAAACAGTAAAAATTGTAAAACGAAATTGTTGTTTTCTTAACTTTCTCATGGTATATTCCAATTACAATTACAAATACAAATCTCTCTACTAACAGGTAATTTGTATCTGGCAGACGAAACAGGTTACAACTAACTGTCAATATGTTTTACTTGCCGGAAAAAGAAATAAAAAATAAAAATAAGGAGAAAAAATAAAATGAAATAAAATGAAATGACATACAACAGCAACAGCAATCACATAAAAAATTCATCTTTTAAAAGCAACTCTTTTCATGTCTGTCTCCAAAATCCAACTAACTCAATATCAAAAATAGCTATAATACTTAACTATCTATGGCCCTAGATAGTATAAATGTGACACTGGAAATGGCAAAGCATGCTGCGTAGGGACTATTATTTCCCACAATGCACTAGGACAAAACAACAACTTATGTTTAAGCAAGTTTAACGCATGCCTAGTAGCATAATGTTACTATCATAACATAAATCTAACTAACCAACGCCCTATATAAAACAGCTTCCACAGAATTTTCTTGCAAAACATGAAATAAATGGAAATTGAAAATAACAATCGATAAACATCACAAAATATTGATAATACTTGAAATCTACTTGAGTCTGCTATGAAAAATATACAAAGTACTGCACCTGTGGATCTGGAGATTTGAACTGATCTTTCACATAGTTAACCATTTGAAAAACAAACCCTCTGTCCATGTGAGTGAAGCATTTCTAAACAAAAAAACATTTGAAATCACCAAAATCTTTTGCCAAGGACATAAACAAATATTCGCTTTAAAAGATATATGAAAACGATACATTTTAGAAAGTTAAGGCAAGGAACAGCAATGCATGAAAACATTTTCAACTTCAAACCTTTATAAATGATGCTAAACTCATAATTGCATCCTACAAGAGAGTAAACATTCAATGCGAAATTTATTGTAAATAAAATAATCAAATGAATTGTATCGTGAGTGTTTTCTCTTAACACATATGCAATCATTTTATTTATTGTTAAGTGCATAATTGATGTCACCCCCGCTAATTAATTTCTCAAAGTTTTTCCAGCCCCCTGCTCTTATTATGACCTCCCGTTATTAGTTTTTGCGCAAAACGTTCTCGAAACAGGTGCTTTCAACAAATCTTGTCTGCTAGCAATATTTTTGTGCTACTTACATTCTCATGACCATAGATGCCTGATTTATGAACATAGAGTGCTTCATAGAAGTACTATTTTAGATCTCAATTTTTTCTAACTTTTTCTGAAATAAACTGGCTAAAATGGGCTACATTTTCGTTGTTAATCTTGTATACTCGAATTTGAATTCCATCTTCAACATATTGAATGCAATAATGACGAAATATCGATTTATGGACAATAAAAACACTTAATTTTGGAAATTGAGCCACGCGATTTTCTTACAATTTTCTAAAGATTTTAACCATTTGAGCTTGAGTTTCTTATAAACTATTTTCTTATAAAAAACGCTTACTCTAAATATTATTGAAAGCTCTGATTACTAGTAATGAGCCTACCTTTGATACTTGAAATTTGTCCTGACGCTTTTTCACCAATTGAGCTACAAACACTTGTAAAAGATTTTCGATGCTAGAATGAAATTCTGTAGAGAATCTTCCGTCCCGTACGTCAAATAATTTCTGTAACGACAAGCAAAGCAAAACGCATTAAAAATGCACATTTATCAGAGGTGTAAATAACTAATGATTCTGTATTTGCGAGTGAATAATGAATCTGTATCAAATCTGCAACTATATGAAGAATATGAGCGAGGTAGCATAGTGGTTAGAGTGCATGCCTCCCATGCGGAAAGTCTACGGTTCGAGCCCGACTCAATGCCCTGACTGAATGCTCGCCCACTGCTCACCCAACAGCAAATGGGCACCCAGTGGAACACTGGGGAGATAAAGGCAGCGAGGAAAGGAACTGGCCACCCTACCTCATGCCGATGGCTCAGGATAAGTGTCCTCTCTAACAGGCACTCCCCTACGTACGAAAGTATACGGGACTACCTTTACCCTTATATGAAGAATGAAACTGCCACTCTAATTGTGTGAAGAAATGCCATACCGAAAATCACCAGATAAAATAAAGCGAGCCACTCTTCACAAGTGAAGAAAATTAGCTTCACATTGGTGTGCTGACTTGATATGTCTGCAGAATGCACGTTGTTTGATTATAAGAAAACCATCATTTTGCCTGAGCCTCAATTTTCTTAACTTTTCCCGAAATTGAGCCTGAGATTTTCTTTAAAATTTTCTTAATTTCTGCTGAAATAAACTGGTTAAATCGGGTTATACTTTCTTTGCTTATCGTATGTGCTCGAATTTGAATTCCATCTTTAACATTTTGAATGTAATGATGATGTAAACTCGATTTTTGGCCAACAAAAACTCTTAATCATGGAAATTGAGCCTTGTGATTTTCTTAACATTTTCTTAAGATTTTGGCCCTTTGAGACTCATTTTCTTATGTTTTTCTTACAAAAAACGTATACATATATTACTTTCCCATGCTACTTAATATTTTGCAGCTTCTGCAATTCCAAGGCTTTTAACATTCTCTATTCACAAATCTAGCTGTTGTATGTAAACTATATCAGTCACAAAGGAGCTCAAATGCACTCACAGACTATATCAAAGAAAATAGAAAGTAAAAGTTTCTACCTGATGCTTGGTACTTTGCAACTTGTCGCTCGACAGATGTGATTGTGCCATACTTTTAATAATAATTTCAAAGAAGAACCAAGCACGCTTGAAACACAAAGATAAAAATGGTAACTCTCTCCAATAGTACTGGCAACAGTCGCTACAAATTATGTTAAAAGTACTCCTGAAAACCTTCCATGAAAATTGACAAGAAGACTACTCCAAATTAAAAAGCAGGCATAATTCATACAATATTTGTTCAAACAACTACTTGATATCTGCGTGCAATAAGCAAGTTACGATTCAAGATTTTAGATTATTTTCTAGAGAAAATTCATTGACTAATAACAAAGTATCTTTCTAGCTTTAATAAACAAGTTTTACAGCTAAAGAGAAAAACAAGCCACCTATTTTCAAACCAATCAATCAAAAACAAACCAATCTAACTATTTTCAGGGAAATTATCTTTCTCATGAAGTACAAATATTTGACAAAAGTATAAATGATACAATAACAGATGCTTCTGATCAAAAAGTTATATTTGCTTTTTACGACTCACAAGAGGTGTTGCAAGACAATCATAGACTTCATATATATATATATATATATATATATATATATATATATATATATATATATATATACTGAAAAATTACTTACTTGCAAAATGCAGTCAATTATGGCTGGGTCACTTCCAGGTTTTAAGTAAAACCTTAAATTCTTCGTCACTTCCTCGTGGACAGTTTTGGGACGATTGTTGGACGCTCGAAATGAGTACTGCAAATGAAATTTTAATCGAGCAATTAACGATATTGTCACATGATACAATTCACGGCATTTCAATTCTAGAGCTACAACAGTCCCCAAAAGTACCTGGGACACTCACAAATAAATTGTGAAAAAATACAGTACTCTCAGAATTTAAACCATTACACCGTGCACGCACCCCCCCCCTTCCCCTACAACAATGTTGTTCTGTTATTGAAATATTTGGCGTTATTTTGCACTTGAAATTTTTTCATTCCCGCATGTAACTTTCTCGCAAACCAACATCGTTTAGGAGGAGGAGGGGACGGGTGTTACGTGCAGAATAAAAATAGCTTAAGTGTCCCAAGACTTTTGGGGACTATTGTACCTTTATGAGTTATTTAATTCCATAAAACAGCAGTTCATAGTTACAAACCTCGCCAAAATTAGTTGATACGCTAAGAAAAATTGATCACTTAGACAAGCTTCATAGCATTTTCAGTGACTTTGGCAAATCTTCCAGTTTTCGCCTCCCTCCCCCTACCTTCCCCCCCAAAAATGTTGAGTTGTAGGTAGAAAGGACTAATCTAGAGTTGTATAGTCCAATTTACTCTAACGGTGGCTAAAATTCTTCATAATTCAACATTATACCGGGGGGATGTGCGAAAATCTGCGAAGTGCTAAAATTATTTTGGCCGGGATTGTAAGTGCAAATGTTGGAGCAAAATAATTTTAGCACTTCGCAGCATTCTAAAGAGGCTTTGTTGATGTTGATGTTGCACTAAAAGTCGTAGAAAACATGGTATTTTATTCATCACTAAAAAGAATAAACTAGAAGAAGCAAAAGAGATCTAGTCCTTCAGTGATGAAGACAAATCCAAGGCATTATAAAACTTCACTCTCAACAAGTGCAGGTATAAATATACAAAACATTCAGTGGTACAGAACTTGGGAAAATTGATTTTGTTAAGGAATGATGAACCAAAAAATCTGAGATCATTCCTGTTTGCTTATAAGGCAATTGCAAGCAACACCAATCTCATTTATCAAACTAATATTAGTACCTTTACGTATGATTTTAACAGCATTCCTTTGTCAACCTCGTGAATTTGCGTGATAATTCTTATCAACGTCCTTCAGAATAAAATGATATGTTACAATCACAAAAGTAATAAACATATAAAGCAAATAAGAAACAAATCACACTTCTATATCGAAGAAAGACTGCAACATAAAGGTTAGATAAAGATGCAAGGATCAACAGTAAACCTATCCACTACAAATAGAATAAAATTAATGTAAATCATAAAGGGCTTGATCGGAAAACAAACCACCCTACTACAGACTTAACTTTTCACAAGCTACCCCTGATTTCCAGCTTTTTAAGTGTAAGTAAAAATGATGAGAACATAACAATTTTTCAAGGTCCAAATGAACTAGCACAAGATAACACAACAAATAGAAAATCTCAAACAGTTAATAATCAACTCTGAATATAGATGTAAAACATAAGACAAATAGAAGAGCATACCGTATGACATTAACAGATACATCATCGTTCTTTATACTTAACAACACTTCAAATAGCTGATTCAAGATTACTGGCAGAAATTGAATCACATTTGTCACATCAATAGCGTGCATCAGCTAAAAATGAAGACATGATTAAGCAAATGAAAACGAAGTAAAGCAATTCTGTCATGCACACATAAATCATATCTGACTTCCTCTTGTACAACTAGGATATATCCTGCCTTTGAGATGCTGGACAGCAATAATCACTTGTCATGAATGTAGACCCTAAAGTAGCAATTCTAGATATAAAGAGACGGTTAGTTCTGTGTCTTTGCATTGAATAAAATTCTTACTTAAGGCTGATTTCCACTTAAACGAATGCATGGCCGCCTGAGGTTGATACATGCGTAGTAGATTCAGATGTGGATTCCCCCTCGGCTACCTCCGACCGAATCGGCTGATTGAGACGTTCAAATGGCTTGAACGTTTCTATCTGTCGATAATCCCTTTCTACGCATGCATCAACCTCGGGCCGCCTCGTCCGAATCGGTGCATTCGCTTAAGTGGTAACCGGTCTTTACAGCAGTGTCTCACATATAAGAAACATAAACTTAAGAGACACAGGCCCCCCTGATTCTCAAAACCACACCCTCTTTTATACGAAAATGGTAAAGGTCTGAAAGAATGCTTCCTGTTTCTTATTAACATACTTTTGCGTATTCACGCATTTTCAATAAGACAACCATGATTTTGTCTGAGCCTCAATTTTCTTAACTTTTCCCGAAATTGAGCCTGAGATTTTCTTAAATTTTTCTTAACTAAAACTGAAATTAACTGGATCAAATGGTTTACACATTCGTTACTAATATTGCATACTCAAATTTAAATTCCATCTTTAACATTTTGAATGCAATAACGCCGTAATATCGATTTTTGGCCAATAAAAACAACTCAATTTTGGAAATTGAGCCTCGTGATTTTCTTAAGATTTTCTTAAGATTTTGACCATTTGAGCCTCATTTCCTT
This sequence comes from Cassiopea andromeda, assembly GCA_018155075.1. NCBI lineage: Eukaryota > Metazoa > Cnidaria > Scyphozoa > Rhizostomeae > Cassiopeidae > Cassiopea > Cassiopea andromeda. The sequence goes on from WIPJ01000498.1 coordinate 608,397, forward strand.
ATAAACTTTTTTCTTGTAAAAAATGCGTATTAACCCTTTGAAAAGCATAACAAACATTAGAACTGTGTAAACATCTTTGCCTTTACACTATAGCAATCTGTCTATACAGTGCAACTAAGCTAATTAATGGTGTAGCATGACTTTTCTAACAAGAAATTTTATTCTGATTTGAAGTTCATATCTCCTTTTATAAGAAACGCATCAGGCCTCAAATTGAGAAGGATATAACTGTTTATACTTACACTGCTAAGTAATTTATACGTGTTCTCAATACAAACCATCTATCTGATTCAACTCACATACAGGTGGAAATCTTTCAAATGGGTAACCCATATCTCATCAATCAACAGTAATAAGGTACCTTTAACAGTCTAGATGTCTCCACTTCTGAGCCCGGACGCCCTTGATTCAACTGCCAATGGCCGAAGAAGTTATTTAGATGCAGATCCTATGTAGACAGGAAAAATAATTAACTTAAGGTGATTTTACAATAATAAACCCCAGTAGTAAAGTCATGCTCAATACATTATTTCTCCCATGACACAAAATACGCCAGATACTACAAAATACAGTTTTAAAAAGCTTATTTTAAAATTATTGTGCTCTCGTTATAAAATCTAAGCTTAACACATAAATAGTTTCGCGTTGATGTAGATGATTTGGCCTAAATACTAGCAAAGCCAGAAATCACAAAAAAAATTTCAAAAGCATAGTTCTCAATATTTCATCAAGTAAGAAACTGATATTCAACAGCTCCAACACATATCACGCCTCTGTCTGGGATACACATGATATCTTAAGTTGTACACTGGAATGCATGATATCCTTGTGCGTTTCTTGTTTTCTTTGCAAATAGAGTTCATTAATGATGATGTCATAAAAATGTGTCTTTAGAATGTTTATAATTTGACCGCATGGAGCGAGAGAGCACCATAAAATGGGCATGTGTTGAGAACTTTAGGCCAATGTTGTCAAAATGGGATGATATATGACTGTTTGACAACCGAAAACTTACCATACAAACCACTGTATTTTTCTCCTGGTTCTAAACGTTTAGAACCAGCCTCCAAATACAGGAAATATGTCAGCATTCAATGCCTATATCTCGGTCATTATTTGTCAGATTGTGCTGAAATTTGTCAATAGTGGCTATTTCTAAGTGCTTTTTCAGAATTTAGAGCCAAAACTAAAATATTCTAAAAACAGAAATTTCGTGACGTCATGCTAATGAACTCTATAGTAGTTGTGATACATTTACTGTATTGCAACGGATTGATTACTGACCGACCTTGCTTTTGTCACTACATTTCCCTTAGTTAGGCATTTTAGCCTGTTTATATACCCATTGGATTTTCCTTTTAATTTTCCCTTGTTGCTTTCCACTTGTTTTTCCCACTCTAGCTATAAAAGACCCTTTCGATTTAAATTCAGTAGCTGAGAATGAGACGCACTGTCTCGAAACGTTCTTAATCTTACCTAGCATGGCTTAGTCTTACACGGTTATGTCTTCTGCTTACACAGTTATGTCCTATATGGTTATGTATTCTTCAATGATTCTGGTGGTGTCGAAATAAAGGGAAAGAAATTTCAATCAACATCAGAATCATGCTTTTCGTTGCGGCTTTCTTTCTTAGGACTGAAAACCGTCAGCATGAGATCAAAACTCATAAAAATACGCAAGCAGAAGGGCGGGAAACATCTGTGAAAAAAAAATCGCAGCGCAAATGCAAAGAAATTTAAAACATCAGCCAACATAGTTCTAAAACAAGACGATTCCAAGTGACAAAAAAGTAAATTTGCACTTTCTTGAAACAAAATTAATCAACTCAGTGGTAGCAATACCTTTGTATAGATGGTTGAGATAAGCTTTGTGTTGACTTTAAATATCTGGGCTCCTTTACCTTCTACCCATCTGAGCTCAGGCCCACCGTTCTGTAGAAAGAGCAAGGTGTAAATAGCAACGCTACACTGCATCATGAAACTTATTTGGATTAAACGTATGCTGGGAACATACCACGCATTTCTAAGGTCTATTCGGCAATATAAACTCTTGAATGGATAAGAGTTCACAAGAAAAAGCTAATTAAAACCAAAACTGTCACGAAACATTTACTTCAAGATGAAAGACAAATTATATTTATCATTTAACAAGAGTAAGAAAAGATGACGCAATGGCGTGAGTTCTCAAAAACATGACGTTACTAAGTGTATACCTTATCAGAGGAAAGATAGCCTTCTGGTAGAAACGCTGTCACTGAAAGTTCTGACTTGTCAGCACGAACACTGTAAGATTGTACAGATTTGTTCAATTACAAAGCATATCAAATTTCAAGGGCAATTAATTAAAACTATATATCAGGGACAGGTAGAGTGATACTTGGAAAGTTGAACTACATATTCTCAAAGGAATGTAAATAAACTATACAGGACTACAAACTTGATATGAGCCATGAAACAGCCCGAAAAAGATAGCAGTATACAGTGACAGTAGTCATGGGTGTAGCAGGACTTTGAAATTGGGGCGGGAGCTGTAAATTTTCTACGCGAAATAGCAATGAGACTCAGGAAGCAGTCAGGAATTTGCTACTGTTCTTTAAGGGAAACATGTCCAAATGAAATGCGTTTCTGCCCAAATGAGGGTCTGCACCCCTTCCAGCTCCCTTGCCTCCTATGAAAACAGTACGCTTCTATCATGTTACCCCTTTTTCACACTATTGTCAACTTATATGAAAAGGAACATTAAACTTATACTTACATTCCATTCTCTAGGATTTTCATCCATGCTTGACCCACTACAAAAAAAACAATCTCATCATTCGAAATGTTATACAACAGTTGAAATCAACACAATAAATGACTCTGCTATTTGCTTCATCGTCACTACCAAAGCAGTGCACATAAAAATGGCAAAAAACTGCAAAGGATGAGAGAGGAAGAGAGAGAGAGAGAGAGAGAGAGAGAGAGAGAGAGAGAGAGCATGAAAAGGCATGATCCACCTTCCTATTAAAGTATAGGCCATCAAAAGTCAGGTATTAAGGAACGCCACACAACAGGCACAAAAATTCATCCCCAAATAACAATGATAATGGGAAAATACAGATTTCACACCATCGTGTAACTATCACCGGTAATTCTTGCAACAAACTACTTGCCTAGAACTTCGACATCGTGCTTTTTCTTCACATGCGGATCGTGTTTTGGCTGTTCAACGCTAACATGGTAAAATGAGAACAAGACGTGGTGTTTGTTGTGCAAGTGTGTAGGGAGGAGGATCTTGGCCTAAAGGAAGGAGAAAGAATAATGGATTAGATGAACATGGTAATACGCTGTAGAAATTTCGAAGTAAACTTAATAAGGAAATAAATATCAGTAACTACACCTATGGAAATGCATGATGAAAAAATTGGAGACGTATTCGAAGCCAAACATCAACAATTACAGGCAATAACATGAACTACAGCCTTGGAAAATCACTAATGGCGCAAGCACGTGACATTAGTAAACAGTAATACTGAGAAACAAGTTAGCTGTTTCTCAAAAAATAAATTAGCTAAAAGTGTATTATACCTCTTCATAAAACGTAGGTGTTGTGTTGTGATACAAGACAGGTACAATTACAGATGTAACCATTGTGCATGATCCATCTTTGCTGTAAATGCTCCGCAACGGCTTCGAATTCAGCTCATCGGAATCTTTGAATTCAATCTTAATGGCAAGATTGCGGGCCTGCGTACGTACGAAGTATAGGTTAAATAGGAATACACGCAATTTTTATAAGAAACAAATTTCCTGTGTTCAGCTTGGGTGTTTTGTAATATTTCGTCAAATCCAGCGTTAAATGTTTCTTAATTGTTTCTTATTCTCTAAAGCACATGTGTCAAACTCAGGCCCGCGGGCCAAATTTGGCCCGAAATGTAATCACGTTTGGAATATCACAAGACGCCAAAGAGCCAAAGCTAAGCAGTGGTCTGAAATTTGAACAGTAAAAAAAGACAGAAAACAAAAAGGCAAATAATACCTTTGAAAAAACTTTTTGATTGCTGTAATTGAGGGATATTGGATAAACGTAGAAGTGATTAACATATGAAGTAAATGGATCTGCAACATCTGGTTTCTCCGATGTGAATTCTTGCACTTCCAGACTGATTGGGACATCATCTGAGTCCGAGAAAGGCTTGACAGGAACAAGAGACGGCGTGTAGCAATCTTGAAGGCACAATAATAAATGAATTACAATTTTATTTAATCCAAAATAATTCAAAAGAGAAAATGTATAAAAAGAGAAAATCAGAAGCAGGTTTCTAACAACACAAAACTTTAAAGTCAAACTAGGAAGCTACTTATTGTTTCGTCTAAACTTACTTGGTTGGTTTGTGTTCAACTTTTTTACAGAGCATTTAATTTGACCAGGGATGATTTGTTGTTTGGTTTTGTCCCTAAAATCAATAGCAGAGACAACTAAATTCCATGATTGAAACCCAAACTGAACTGTTTATGAAACAAACTGATACAAAATATGAAACTAGAAAGAGAAGTTCCGAATCAGCAAATATGTCCACTACGCTATATA
>WIPJ01000498.1:613277-635405 GCA_018155075.1 Cassiopea andromeda
ATATACATATATATGCAGTTTAACAATAAGAACATTCAATGCATCCTCAAAACAACGTTTTTAAAACATGAAAATGTAAAGCAACTTTAATAATTATAAAATTTTTTCCAAGTACTTCAAATTCATATCCCAGCACACATCTTTAGTTAATATCTATGTGGTGAACTCACGATAATCCATTCTGTTATACCATTACGCTACAAATTACTAACGTTGCGTCTTCATTACATTGAAGGCCATTGCAACCTAATTGATCTTCAGATCACTCCTAAACATGTATTAATTGACTTACGCTTTCACATCTGTTATTAGCTTAATAAAATCTTCATCAGCGAGTTTCGTTGTTTCCTTTGTGAAAGAAAATGAGACTGGTGAAGGTAAATCCTTCAACAGTTCCAATCCAAAAAAGATATAACTAAGTACCGGAAATATCATCAGATGGTTAAGAAAACACTAGTATTAACAACAAACAGGTCATATAACAGAAGCAATCAACAAAAGATCTAATGTAGCATTTCTTAACTTTATCTCCAGTTTTCACCTCTATTTCTTATTAATATATGTTCTATTTCAAGACACTTCGACTATACCAAAACCTACAACTACTGTGAAAAGTAGTTGGAATCCTATAGACACTAGCTATAACAAAATCTATATATTTCTTCTTCTTAACTCTTTTTAATTAAACAGCTCTTAGGTGCAATAAATAGCCCCCTCCCCCCAAAACAATGTTGTTTCTTGAAGGTAAGACATTGCTGCAGTGTATTCTGGAAAAATTGCAAGTGATTTGTCAGAAACCAGGCAGTAAATCAACAGTATACTGGGGAAGAGGGAGGCAGAGAAGCGAAAATTTGGCAGCTTGTTCCAACTGTTTTTACAGCATTGTAGGCTAGAATCACACAACTAGTGCAAGTACATATAGTAAGTGCCATTCCACTTCAAAAAACCCAATACCTTTAATAGCCTATTCCCCCCTGCATCTCTTATTTAGACAGGCATGACTTGAGATAAAAATGCGTACGAATTGGTTCTTTAAAAATAACTCACCTGCTTGTAGATTGGAGAAAATTCTGCGGAATTATCCAATTCCCCTTGCTTATTTTTAAATATAGGCCTAAAAAGTTAAACAAATGAAAGCAAATTAATCAAAAGGTTCGCTAGTTTCAACGGGTCATTGGTAAGGTTAGATAATTAAATGTTTAATGAAGTCAAGAGAAATTTCTACAGCAAATTATCTCCAAGAATTCCTTCAAATATTCAATAACTAACAAGTCATTTAGAGTCTAAAGAAGACTTCTGTACATTCCATTAATGGAGAAATTCTTTGAAGAAGTAGTCTCAGAAGAATTCCAACAAATTAAAGCAATGGCTACATTAATGAAAACCTTTTCTTCTTCAAGCCTTAATCTACACCAACACCTCTAATGACAGGTGCTCATAAAGACAATCCAACATAATTTATAATAAACTCTTGTCATAGGACACAGATCTGCCTGGAAACTCGTGTAAAAGCTCTCTTTATAGTCAAGACTAGCTAAGTTATATTTTAGTATACCTCAGCACTGAAAAATTTGCAAGATCACAAAGACTCTTACACAAAGCTTTCCTCTCTTTGATATTAGTATCTCAGTGTGTATGCTCCTGTCATAGAACAGGGCTCTGCCTGGAAACTCGTGTAAAAGCTCTTTTCATGATCAGGACTAGCTAAATTATATTTTAGTCTTTTTCCCATACATATAAGAATTTACATTAACAAATTTCAAACGAAGTCTACTTTACAACACTACGAGGACGATAACACGGGGTGCAAATTTCGTGACCACCCACTGGCTCTTAAGGTACTCTACTGGTCGACAAACTAATTTTAAATTTAAATAGTCACACATTATCACTTTGGAATTTCGACTAGAGGAGTACCTTGAAAAGAATCCAAATACAATAACTAAATAAGAATACAAATAACGGAATAACAGGAGAGGAGAATTTAAAGCTTATGTTACCAAGTCACTCAAAATGTTTGGAAGCGTGAATATATTCCAGTGTTGCTCTGAGAACTTTTGCACTTGAATCAAAAGATAACTGTTTATGGCCGTAAAGGGTGATTTTAGAAGCTAAACACTGAGATATGTTAGTCTACCTCAGCACTGAAAAATTCATAAAGGGTCTTGAACACAGTTTTCCTCTCTTAGATTACCGTATCTCAGTCTGCATGCTCCTTAAAATTGTACTGTAGAAAAGAAAACTTCAAAATGCAACAAACCTCATAGCCCAACCAAATGGCATCATGTACTTCATTAGCCGTTTACAGCTAGCAGCTGCATGTCTCTGAATTTTTAATGCAGATTTACTGTTATTTCCATCTGTTGCTTTCATGTAAGGCTCAACACATTGACTAATTCCACCCTGAAGGATTTTTGTGATCCTGACAATAATATAAACTTCTGAATGCGGCGAAGTTACTGAGAATACCGCCTAAAACCAAGAAAAGCATCAAGAAATACGATTAAAGTCTACTAGGGTATCTCTGACTACAATGGGAGTGGTCAGGCCGAGACTTAATAGCCCCATACGCTGGATCAGAGATTTCCAGCTAATCTACTAGGATCAAGACTGATATTGGCATCCCAAGGCGAAATCTGGAATCCTCCAAGAGAAGTCTCTTCTACTCTGGTACCAAAACATGGAATGAGATTCAACGCTGCAGTAGAATGAGTCTTACAATCTCCCTATTCAAAAGAAACTTGAAGGAATTCCTAAAAAGTAAATAGGTTCCCAAAGCACGATCCCTAAGTAGAAATGCAACATTCTCCTTTGATATATATTGAAGAGTCTATTTGTAGGTGCAATTTCTTACTTCTGCTGATAGGATAATCATGGATAAAAAGGTATAATGAAAATGAAGCTATTTCTAAAACTGAACGAAGTTTTTTCATAGCACAGTAATTATAAAGGCAAATAACAAAAATTCCAAACTAATTCATCTGGTACTTATTGAGACGACAATGAATCAAAACATACGGCATAAATTTCTTCATCTTAAGCTCATTCAGGGTTCATAACCAATATGTGAATCAAAATCCACTGACTATTCCCTGACTTTTCCCTGACTGATAGTCAAAAAGACCCACTTTTTTCCTGACCCCAATTTCACACATTTACAAAAACAGGTTAAGAGAATGGAGCCTTATTGATATGTAATGTACACATAATTGCTATAGCACTATGCCGAGTGCTAAAGTTCACATTTGCTGACTACAAATAGAACAACCACTTTGCAAACAACCATGCAAGAGTTAATGAATATGATATGAGGACTAAATAATTTGTTTTCCCTGATTTTCCCCTAACTTCCATCATAATTATAGAAAATTCCCTGACTATTCCAGGCTTTCCCTGATTTTTCATGAAAATGGCCTATTTTCCAGGATTTCCAGGTTTTTCAGGTTCAGTAGGAACCCTGCCATTGCATTTGGTTCTTACATTAGGCCAGCGTTTCTCAAATAGTGGGGCATGCTCCTCAAGGGGGGCGTGATGCAATGCTAGAGGGGGCGCGTATGACTCCAGTGCATAGGTGAGCATATACAATTTTTATGGATAATGGTTCTATTCACAATTAGTGGGGGGTGCAAAATATTTTCTCTTTCTATGGGGGAGCTTGCAAAAAATAATTGATAAGTACCGCATTAGACAAGCTTTGGAGCCTCTGGGTTTTATATACAATATTCTCAATAAACCCAATCAACTGATCCAGTGGTGGCACCACGGGGGGGGGGGCTCAGGCACATGCTTCACTCCAGTTTTCTCCAACATCGATTTTCTAGTTCGTCCAAATTCAAGGAGAAAATGTTAGGGGTGGGGTAGAGGACCTTTAGTGATGTTATATCTTTGATTGTTTCATACCCTTATTCTTTATCACACTTATTGTATATGGTGTTGTACTGAAAGTGTAAAATGATATAAGGTACATTTAGGACAATAGGTGTAGCCGTGAACGGGAGGGGCTTCTAAAAGAGCATTGTGCCGTTTCTGCATGAATCAGTCAATCAGGTGGTTTGCAAAAAGTTGATAAATTTCATATGCAAATTACACTACCGGGCCATTCTCAAGAAATGTTGACCAGGAGTGTAAAAACAATTCTCTAACCAGGGACATCAAATAGGTGAAATCAACTGAGTATTGATGACAAATTTTTATCTCAATTTTTTCCTTTTGGATGTCACGTACGTCACGTGAGAATGGCCCTACAGTAAACAAAATCGGTACCTGTTTTGGAGAAATACGATTCCGGTCATCCTGAGATATGTTTGCTTGTGAGCATATAATGGGATTTAGCATATCTTTAAGGAAAGGTTCATTCATATCACAACAAAAATCTTCAGACAATTTCCTTCCTTCTCTGACGTCAAATAAACACCAAGTAGTAAAAAATGGTTCACAGTCAATGCTGTCACGATCGTCATGTTGAATGCGAAGTCGAAAATGCAACTTCTGACATTCGATCATTATCCGCGTTGATATGGCTTCTCTAAACGGCATAGGCTCGTCTTCAATTGTATCGCTTACGTCATATTTACCACCGAGATTTGAATACAACGGAAATAACTTGCTCCGATTCTTCTGCCTCTTCTTCGTATTAGATGAATCGGTCTCGTGTGCATATTCCAGCAAGAGTGGGTGGCTGCTTTGGCGCAGACTCTCCTTGAAGTTGGAATGTTTTGCCTGGACTTTGCGCCCACCAAAGAAAGACCTCAGTGTCTTTTCTTGCTCAATATCAATACCAGTAGCTTTGCAAAGTGCGCCCACCCAAGAGTTCAGTTCTGCACTACTATCGGCAACGAGGCCATACACTTTGTCTTGAATGTGCAGTTCAAATCCATGAATTCTTCCTTTCAGATGCTGTGATAAGAGTACATGTAAAATACTGACTAACGTAAAATCACACAATGTGTAAAAAGAACAAAAAAAGAAAAAAGTATATAATTTGTTCAAATAATACTCCTATTTACTAAAACCAGTTTTCTCAAATAGGATGGTGAAAGAATGATAGTGGCTGTCACATTAATACTGTGAGATTAACAGTACAGAGAATGTGGAAGAGAGAGTTATGATACAAACGGGATTTGCTAAAAATCTTTAAGCGCATCTCAATACTAGATATGAAGCGTCAAGTTGACAAATTGGGTCGACCATAAAATTAGGCTAGGCCCACACTTAAGACTTGTCATGCCAAAAATGGCTCATGAGTTGTGGATCAAATGTACGGCATGAGGTTTGATAATCATCTTAATTCTCATAAGATGTACGAAAGTATGCGAAAATCAAATGCAAATACACGCGAATACTACGTTTGAAGCACGAGTCATGATGAATAAGAGAACGAGTCATGCTGAATAAGAGTATGAGTCATGCTGAGTAAGAGCACGAGTCATGCTGAATAAGAGAACGAGTCATGCTGAATAAGAGTATGAGTCATGCTGAGTAAGAGCACGAGTCATGCTGAATAAGAGAACGAGTCATGCTGAATAAGAGCACGTACACAATGCACTATAGCCCTACGTTTGTGGCTGCCCAAAACAGCAAGTTTGTCACCTCTTTTTCTCTCAGGATAGCGCAAAAACTAGTAGACACAGCGCTGACAAAGATTTTTCATCGTATATAAACTAGGTGCTGTACAATACAAAGTGAAGCACTGCCACCTATCTCTCTTACCTTGGTTATGTGGGTGCATGAATCCAAGTATAACGTCCCCTTTGCCATTGTGCTTGCTTCATCCTGCAACGGGAATGCGTATTAAGGAATACCACAAAGCGGCTCAATTAACAGGAAAGCCACTTACATGTTAGCATTAAAAATAAAAGCTACGATACACCATACTCTACAGTAAACTCTGAGGTCATAGCATAACGTTTGACAAGGAGATATGATTCATAATTGCACCATTGTCGTCCTATTAAGCTTAACTTGTATCTTTCAAATGTAAAGTAGGATAATTATGGTTCTTATCTAGTTTTCACAGGGCATATTGTAAAACAATTTCTTTTTTACTTAATGCATTTACCCTGTGTTTATCCAGAGTAAAAAAAATAAAAATGAATGAAATGAAGGCCGGCGTCCAATTCCCTTTTTAGTTTGGTGATGTCACCGAAATCTCGTCACCGTCGGAATATGAAAGCTGAGAGGAATTCAACTTTAAAGGATATTGAAAATATATCGTCGTTGTCTCCCCCGACGCCTACAACCACTACGATAATAGACGTAGGAGAAATTCAAATTTAGGGGGGCTGTAATATTTCTGCCCAAATGAGTTAGGCGATATGAAGAGGGGTCAGAAAAGTTGCTTGGATTTCCTATTGTTCTTTCAGGAAAATTGCACGAATGTAGCACATTTCTGCCCAACGAAGGGGGGCTCTCTGCAACGAACAGCCCCCTTGCCACCCCCTCTCCCAAGCTTATGACTATGAAGATATGGAACACAGCTATGTAACGCTGACCATCACGTTTTTTGAGGCTACAGCTAACGTCGTGTCAAAAATAGCCAATTCCAAAGTCGCAACAAGGTCTCATTTCTCATGCAGCACACCCGTCACAAGGTCGCTATCTATGAAGCTTGAGGCTACCGTTGAGAATATTTTTGCACGATATTCTTTATAGCTTTTTCAATGATATCTATACGTTCCAAATATTATAAATCATATACCGTAAAGACTCAAATAAGCCCCCTCCATTGATTAAGTCATCCCCTCGAATAACCCCCACCCTCGAGCTGCTTTCTGAGAAATAAGCCCCCATTGTGTCTGTCTGGCTCGGTAGAATATGTATCAAAATCAACGAAAACAAAAAATTCAGCAATTGTTCTGCTCATTTGTGCTAACATTGATGAGAAAAACTGCCTTAGCGACTTTCACTTCCTTCATCCCATTTCTTGTTACATTTGAATCGAAATATATTGGAGTGCTTGTCTTTTCTAGTACCTTCTTTTACAGAATACTCGATATTCTTTCACTTTTCGTCACCAGGTGGTAGACCTCCGGGCTTGCAGGTTTAAATAAGCTCTCTCCTCGATTAAGCCCCCCTTGAAAAAGCTCCCACCCTACAAATCTTTTCTGACAAATAAGCCTCCCCTGGGGTCTAATTTAGTCCTTACGGCAACAAGATGTTGAAAGGGAATGAAAGAAATTGCACTTTGCTCGAATATTTAATACAAGGTCCGATACAAATAGTAATATCATATTCCTGGGTCAGAAAAAACAAAAATCGGAATTAGTCTGGGTCACTAATGAAAGTAACAGCAGTTACGTGGATGCAAACCTTTTTGTACTCAAGAAGGTAAGATCCATCGCTAGAAGCTTGCTTCAAAGTGAACCATCGTCGTTTAAACGTCTGTAAAAGCAAATTAGGAATCATCAACACCACCCAGAACAGATAAAGGCCAATTTTTCATTACATTTCTGGAAGTAATAAAGTTATAGGATCGGTATTTCACTCTCTCTGCTATTTGATGGTATCGGTACAAAGATCTTATATATCTACGTACGTCTCAGACCATTGCCTGACAGAAGCTGAAATCAACATAGCTAAATTTACTTTTACATTCATAATTAACTATATTTTATCTACAAGGTAAAAACACACTGTACCATCATTGCCTTAGCTGCTTAAAATTACCTTCTACTATATGGGATATCAAAAGCTGCATGATTCTATTTCATTTGAAGCAAGGAATTAATGATGGTTAGGCTACACAGACATCACAGATAATAATGAGGTTTGACAGGATCATAATTAGACTCCATAAAAAGACAGTAAACCTTTGATCCATAGAGTGAACTGCTTTCTGAATGAAACGGGGCTTTTGTAAGGTAGCCTTCCTTGAAAATCCCCTTTTCCTTCTGGGCAACTAATGCAGAATCCTGGAATGTATCGAAGAATCAACACAAAGTATTAAACTTTACTACATCGTTTGACAAATATACAGAAATCATAATATATAAATAAAAATACGTATTTGTCAATATTTATATATATATTATATACATATACATGTAAACATTTGTTTAAAAGCTCAATAAACATTTGTTGAAAAGCGCAAAACAAGAAAATGCAACTAATTGATGTATGCAACTAATTGATGTTTATAAATGAGTTTTAAAAAGATTTTAGTCCATAAATGTTGGCGCTAGTGACCGGAAATGGTAAAACCTGCTCAAAAACTATAAAATTGAGAATTAGTAAATCATCATTTAATGCACCGCTGTACATGTCATACTTAAAGAGAGAATATGATACTTGGAACTTTTAAAAAGCGGTTTTTACATGCAACAGGTATGCACAGATTAAATTAGAGTTTCATAAAATTTACAAAATAGATTAATAACAAATAAAGTAAATGGCTTTTGGAGTGCAATGCATCGACTTTGAAATATTTGAAGAGTCAAGAATTGACGTCGGAACTCAAAATTATAAAAAAATGAAATTTTGTGATAATATATTTATTGCTACTTTTCGTCTTGTGACATTGTGCGAACTATGACAGTTTGGTATCAATACCTTCTTATTACATTGTAAAAAATGCTATCAGAACATTCGTAGGCATACCTCGCTTCTAGTGAAAACTCACTTCCTAGTAATTCTTTATTGCAAAAGATTTTCAAATAGCCCAAGCAAAAAAGAATGAAATAACTTCCAAAATGTAGCACAAAAGATCTAGTTTCAGAAAATATGTACATGTTCTATTTACTGCCTGGGTATTTTCAAGATTTTAAAAATATTTGTTAAATTTGATCATTATTCTTCGTAACAAATTTCGAATTTTTTTCAGTGTTACCTACAAAAATGATAATACTTTTATGTCAAAATATTGAAAATTCAATCATCAAATAGTAACATTGCAAACGCATTAACGTTTCAGAGCCCTCATAGAAAAATCGGAGCGAATCTTACTAATTGTAGAAAAATGAACTGGTTTTTACAAGAATATCTCAATATCTTTGGAAAAGAGGCGCCTCAAATTTACCACTCATATTTCTGACAAAAGTCTTAACTTTAAGAGTTCATAACTTTCTACTGGAAAATGGATAAGAAACAGAGTTCAAAAATGGCTTGATTGCAAGTGAATTTAATATTCTAGAAGTTCAAATAGATTTTTGTTGTGAAATGTTAAAAAAATGCCAACGTGCGCCCTTAGCTCAATGTGAACTGGTTACCTGGCCTCCATCAACTTCGGATTCCTCTATATCAATTTCAAAAAGTTGGTTGTCCAGTGTCTTCAAAACATCAGGTTTGCTAGAGTAACGAAAAAATATTCAAAGCTGCTTTCATTGAACAAGAATTAATGTGCACAAAGTGCTAGTTTGCTAGAACAAGTTAAATAAATTTAAGTTTAAATCTTTTCGTAATTTTTTATATCATCTCAATAATACTATTAAAAAGCCTTTCCAGCAGATAACTACTACATCTCGCAAAACTGAGAGAAAAAATTTAACATTATATAGTACAACAAATAGTTTCCGTGCCTCATGAACTTAAGTCACATTTCTCATCTGTGCACATGTCTGCTATAAAAAGCTCTACCCCAAGAATTTCTTCGAAAGCGATAACACAACAAATCATGATAAATAAAGCGAAACTTTGAATCTCCTTGAAACACTGAATTAAGATTTTGAATTATAAAATATCTCCACAATCCATCAGCCACTACTTTCTGACCTTGGGCCTTAGAAAAGTGGCGAGACTGATTTTATAACTTTCATTCTTTTTCATGTAACGAAGTCGGTTACTACACAAAGCCAAGAATTCAGAAATTGGTACGGTGTATTTTGTAAAGGTGCTTTACCATGGTAACTGATGGTAGCTGCCAGAATACTGTTTATACTGACTCTCGACAACAAACCAATCTTGTGTGTAGGATTTGATACACTGAAACAAACAAAGTTTTATGAAGGAAATATTTGTACAAAAAGACAACCCACAATCTTAGGAAAAATTTGCCAATGCATATCCCCAAAGCGCTAACTTCTAAATACGGAATTGAAAGCTTGTCCTTTTTAGGATGTAAGCTGAAGAATAACCTACCCAATGATTCTAAAAGCATTAAAACTCTTGCATCATTTAAAAGGCAAATTAAAGGATGGAAAGATAGCTGCAACTGCAGGTTATGCAGAAAATTCATTAGTCATGTCGGTTTCCTTAATTAACTCTATTAATCTTACATTCATTTCATTTTACATTTGTATACTAGCTTTATTTCTCTTCTTCTATGTAAATATATCACTGTTTTATTGTATTATACTATATATGGGTTGTTGTAAGTAGTAGGCTTTAATTAGCTGACATACTAGCTACGTATATATTTATCTACGCCTACTGTAAATAAATAAATAATTAAATAAATAAATAAAAAAGGCAGTTCATTATATCAATACCAGTTACATTACTGCTCCAATCAGTCATTATTCTAACATTCACCTACTTTTTGGCAACAAATAGAAGGGCGTATGATAAGACAACCGGTATCATGGCCCACTGGTAGAGCAACTGCCTCACAGCCGGTAGGTCGTGGTTCAAACCCCGGCCGAGTCTTACCAAAGTCTTTAAAAATGGTACTCACTGCCTTCTCATCTGGCGCTCGACATATGAGAAAGGAGTAGGGAAGTTAAACTCGCGGAGCTACCAGTGGACCAGCCCCCCGCTGTAGCTTTCACTGCATTCGCAGACGCGTGGCCTAGGGCTATAGAAACGGAGATAGGCGCCGCCATATGCGCCATCCATTGGCGCGGGAAAGGACTTTTTTGATAATAAGACAAGGGGGTTAGTATTTTTCCTAAAAATGCATGATATGGGGGATTGTTAATGGCTAGGGGGCTAATGTTCAAAAGACAGTATGGGGACCCAAACATTTCAAAACTATTGCAATTATTTGCTAACATTGTATAATTGGAATAATTTTTCTTGAATCCCTTAGTTGTTAATATTGACTTGCGTTCACAAAGCCTGTGTTTTACGTACTCATCCTTTTTAAAACTTTGAAATCTTTAACTTAGTAGCACTGGGGATTGGATTTTCTTAATATTGCTTAGTTGGGGGGTGTTTAATAAATGGAAATGGGTGGTGAAACTTTAAAAAATATGCAATCGAGGGCCCCCTACTATTCTGCCCCAAAGAGTACACGTTTTTTATAAGAAACCACTTTATAAGCAACCTAGTACTAGACAGCCTAAAATTCAAGAAGCTTCTAGAACTACTAGGAAAGAGCTAAGAAACTTTAGAAAAATTGCACATTAAAGCCGTTACCTAAACCCACATCGATAAAGTAATCAGCAATACCTGATATGGCATTACGCTGATGGGGATCAACACACAGCCCATGCACACCCATCAAATGCCATGATATAGGCCATGAATGGAATATGAACCTGTTCAATGTAACGCGGAACCTCTAACACTGAGGACATGATGCTGTTGTAGATTTTACTTCTCGATGATACATTTTCTATAATACTATTAACTTCTGATGTGGTTATGGGGACTACGGGGTTTGGGACCGAAATCATCTGCGGGGCGCTTGTTTGAAATTTTTTTAACCAAGAATATTCTTCAAGTTCCTTTTAGTTAAAATTGCTATGCCTTCAGGTTGTGTCTTGCATTCTCCTATTAAAAAACCACACATAAATAAAAAGCACAGGGTGTATTGAAAAGTTTTCTTGTGACTTGTTTTGAATCTTTTCTTAGGGGCGGGGCCCATTCTGGGTTACCAAATGGCTCACCTTCAAACCGTTGCTGATTAGCTTGTCATTTTAACGTCTTGCTTACTTTTTCACTGCAATTTTGATCATTAACCTAAGAAACTGATAAGAAACTTTTACAACTAGAATATGGCCGAAAATTAAGAATCTTTTAGTACTAGGCCTTTAGCCAGGTTTGTTATAGAAAAAACGTGCATGCCTCCTAATTTTTCGTCTTGTTGAGAAATGACTATATCTATCGCTTATCAAAGAAAAAATGCAAGATTAAGATCAAAAACATAGATAATAATTGCAAAATCATATTAACTACTTAAGAACGTATTTCTTCTATTACAACATTCTTTCCGCCTTAACAGCAACAAGGGAGAGAATGTTGATTGGCTAAGCTGAATGAGTTGATTTGAGGAAAATGTTTTTCTCAGTTGTTTCTTGCTGCGTTTATCTGAGAGAACAAATAAAAAATCTGTAAATGGAGAATGCAATTCCCCCTTCATTAGAAGCAGTCTTACTGCAACTCTACGTCACGACCTCAATACCAGTCAAACAGAAGGCAAAATACTAGAAAATCACATCGCGGAACGGCCGAGTTCAGAAAGAAAAACTCTTCCTTAGAAGTCAGCTAAATTGAAGTTTGAAAGAACGACAACAATTACTCAGGTGCCATGTGAAAACTGCAAGTAGCAAGACACTGAAAAATCCATTTGGGAAAAGAAATTATCAGGTAATCAACGAGTGATTATTCACACCAGCGCCAATTCAGTTATATGTGAATCAAAACTTTCCGACAAGTCATGAAGGAGAAACCGGTGAGGAGCATTTATCTCAAGTTCTTTTACGTCATCGGCCTAGCTCCCTATGGAGCTGCAGAAGATAGTGTGCCGATTAAGATCTGCCTCACAATACGATAACGCTCAGACCATTCAATTGAACCTGGTCATCAAGTATTGGTTGAGGCAACGCTGAACAATTCAGAGTAATCACTCAACGTCGTCTACATGAACTTTACTATCTAAGCTAGAAGCCACAAAGCGAAACATGGTTACCTCTCTAACAAACATGCTACTTGACTCATTGTAAGCTTGTGGTGGCACTGTAGAGCATTCGGTCCTAAGTTCTCTGGATATCTTGTACACCTACGAAATACAAATGTACAGTCCATTAGAAAAGCGTAAAAGCGTTACCCAAACGTACATACTTGTAGATTTTAAACAATATCTGTACCTACATTAGATATATCTGAAAGATATCTCGTAGTTTCTGAGCTAAAAATGCTATCAGCATGCTTTGAATATTTCCTTGACATATTTCAGATCTAATAGCATTCTAGCATCCTCGGCTATCACGTTCTATGTGTGACAGTTATATGCGTTTGCCGAATTGCTGCAGCGAGCATGATATTTCTAGTAGATGAAGTGAAACTCCTATTGATGAATCTCTCAGCTTAATGCGTTTTACTGAGATTAACTGCAGTTTCAGACAATGCTTCCGGGAACTAAAACTAACCCCTGCATGCGTTCTAGGCCGTATCACAGTCGTATTTACAAAAAACAATGGTGACATAATGGAGTCCTGACCATCAAGAGTGCCCGCGCTTTTCATCGAGTACAAAAGAAGTATTGTAAATCCTAATCCAAATAGCTAACACAAGCAGCTTGCAAAAATAATTACCAAAACCACGGAACTTCAAGGGAAAGTGCTATGCTGCTTATTGACTGTAGTAAATCTATATCATCGAAAAGGATATCTGAGAAATTCGAACCGCTCGTGTTTATACGTTACTAATAAAACTGAAGCATGACAGGAAATTCTTGATAAAACGATGAAATAAGTCCTTGCCCTCATATTTTATAGCAAACAAGAAATTTGATCAGAAACCCAAGTATTTTGTCAATGAGCTTTTGCTTTCTATTCCACTGGCATATGATTTTATTTTTATTAAATCAGCTAATCCCTTGCTCGACCAGTAGAACCTCAACTAGTAATAGGACACATAACACACAAGTTTCCTGTCCAATATGAAATTGATCTTTAAGATAAAAAGATTGTGATAAGGAAACATATAAGAAGCGTATTGTTTCATCCTTGATAACACATAATCTATGACAAATGATACAAGTTTTACTCATAGAAGTTCCTTCAAATCTTCAATGAAAGCATGCAGTATGAGAGCTTCTTTGCATTAAAAGCACTTCAAGTATGTACAAGATACTTCCTTCTCTAGTTCCTCTAATTTTAAAATAACACAAAAGGGGACAAAGTTCTGATTTGTCCCTGTCAAGGAAAGATGCAAAGAAGATACAAGACATAATTATGGAGAGTGCATGTGATTAAAAATAAATGTAATACTTAATTACAAATAAATGTAATACTTAAAAGGTAATAAATGTAGCACCAAATTCCAAACTAAAATAATCCCAAGACACAGCAGTATAGCAAGGGTCTCATCTTTGGGGAGCAAGACAGGGTGTGAATTGGGGTGAACAAGACAGGGAAGGAGGTGAGGAGTAAAACTGGGTGTAACTAGGGGTTAACTAGCCAGTGCTGAAGCATCATCTGTTATGAAATGGAAGAAAAGAGTGATGGGTTGATTTGAATTGGGGAACCACCAAGACCTTCTGTGCTTGTTATGTCAAAGCTGCCTTTCAATGTCAATTTTGTTGCTGATTGAGCATTTCTCAGACACTAAGTTTCCTACAATTGGGGGCCATCCCCTTGCCCCCTGGCCACTCCACTGCCAAGACATGAAAGACAAGGCTACTTACTGTGACATCATCTTCTGGGAATAACAGCATACCCCGGTGTCTATCCCTTTGAATCTCAGTTCTCCGAAAAATAAGTTCATCCTCATAGCTATTTGGTTGGATGCCTGTAACGATTTCCTAAAAATGCAAAAGCATATGCAATCAAAATAACAAAAATCCTTGCATGGCAGGACCTACACCTGCAAAACACACCAACTGTAGCAAGAGCTACACTTGTATAAACACACCCACTGTAATAATAAACAATCATAAACATTTACCATTCTGATAACAACTATGAGAAATAGATGATAACTGTGATTATCTTTTGTTGATCTCCACTATGGAAAATTTGAGCAAATAGGCCTAAATTATAAAATGCCATAACTTTGAAAGGAGCATTGTTTTCATGCAATCAAAATAACAGAAATACTTGCATAGCAGGAATTACAATTGCATAAACACACCAACTGTAATACAATTTGTTGATTTGTGATTTGCAAAAATTACTTTGAAAAACATTCATAATTTCTACCACCAATTTTGTCACAATGGGTGATCTTCAATCAAATGACAACTTTTCCTATTAGTCCTATCTTAGCAGGGCACTAGCAGTTAGCAGTGTTCTCTCACTTTTTGATACACAGCAATGGGAACAGCTGATTTCACTGTTACACCTCCCAACCAAAGTTCTTCATAATATAACTAATATTATGTGACCAATTTGTCAAACATGAAATTTAATCAAGTATTTATATGTAGTATTGTATTTGTAGTTGTATCCAGATATATCTTCAATCCCAGGGGGAGTCGTGCCCCCCCTGGGTACCATGATTGCATTGTAGTATAGTATCTTGTAGCATTTAGGTATTCTGTATTGTAAGCCTTTGTATTTGTTAAAAAACAGAAAAAAATTATAACTCCTATCTACAACTCTGTCTGCCATCATGCTACCAGAACTCAACTAGCTCACATTTTCTGATGTCATCACTCAGTCAATGTTTTCAAAAACCTGCTTCACAAGTAGGCTTTCTACATGAAACATGACTATATGGAATTGACTACTCATAAAGAAACAACACTAAATCTATGCTATTAAGTGGAAAGAAAAACAATAACATACATGATACATGCTTGTACTTAATAATATCCCCACATGAAATGGCTAGCTCTCATATTACTAGATCAGAGATTCTTAAACCCTACCCTGCAAACCACATCCAACCCAAAAACTAATTTCAGCCAATCCACAAAATGTATGAGCCACAACCATATCTTTCTATGCTTTAAGTTTTTTAATTCTCTTGGAGATAGGAAAACACTTTCCAAGATCTCAAGATCTACAATAGTACAAAACTCTATGTGTGTAACAAAATCATAAGGCGACATAGTAAAACACATTGTCTACATACTATTCTGACCTAGTAGTGAAAATGACAAAAACCCTGGTTTAGATTTTGGTATGGGCTAGTTTTTCACTCTTCTGCACAAGACAAGAGGAATTAATAGCAGCATATTTCAGGAAACACCAAAAACCAACATGAAAAGCAAATTTTAAAGCCTATTTATATACAGTACACAACACAATGCTAGAGCACATGGCAAAGAAAATGACTGAACAAGAGCTAAATGTTTCAGACAGAACAACATTTAGTTTACTCTGTATTTGTTAGTCTTCATAGACATAATCTTTTGGATATAAAGGTCTTGTTGTGCATTGCAACTAGAAAGCTAGCACTAGGACTATCAAAATAGATCATACAATTGACTTAAATTGCTTCAACCATAACTGACTGTTTTGATTGAGAGTGATAAACACTTTCTGCCATGTACTGCTTCTTCAACTTAAGCATGAGTTTGAAATATGCACTTATCTTCTAATGCAAATTCCAAATAATAAATTAATGCTAACATTTAAGAGAGAAAAAACAAGGTCTAGACTCATTCAAAAAAGTCAATCACATGGACAGAGGAAATAAAGTCCAATCTAACAAATCGAACTAATTCAAAATTGAACATTTTCAAGCACACTCTCCATCAGTATCTTGGGTGGAATGGCAAACTTCAATTTTTCAACATTGTATAAGTTTTGCTTCAAATTCTGACTTTTCATGGTCGACTATAGGAAGGGAAGCTGTGGTGCAAATAAGAAAAACTGACCTTCCCAGCATTGCATTCTTCCTATAGGAAATATACCAGCAAAAGTGCATTGTGTTCTTTTGAAATAAATTACAAACAACATCACTCAAAATTCAAAGAAAATGCTCGTTAAAAGCAGAAATAAAACAATAGACCTGATCAATGCCACTTTTCCGATTCAAAATAATCCTAACAGCAAAGTAAGACTTTGCCTTAGCATACATAGATCATTTCCATATATCAAAATAGATATTTGGCATTTTCAAGGCATGTTTACCCAATGAGCTTCAAGGTGCAAGCGTATTTCACTCAAGATAACTCACTTGCTCTTATTTCCTTGTGATCAACATGCTATAATTCTCCCCCCTCCCTCCGTCATCACTACTAAAAATCACCATATTACACTAATTAATCCTGCCTGATTAATACGTTTATTGAAGGCCTCCTTATCACAAATACGCTATGTGCAAACTAATATTTGTGTAAACAGCCAACTATTGCAAACATAGTGGCCTCACTGGCCTAAAATCATATCATAGGTAGTAGAAGCCCATAGCGGTTGCCAAAACCCCGCCTTTTGCACATAATAAAACACTAAAGTCATTTCAGTGCAAAATATCATAAAGCTATATATGGGCTGGCAGACACGTGCATAAAAAGGATTAAAATACATGTAAAAGGTACTAAATGCTGAAAACTGGGGAATATCTTCTGATTAAAAAGGGCTATCGTAATTGTCTGCCTACCTTGAGCGGCTTTGTTTCAACGTCTGTGGAGCCATCATCAATCAGAATGCACACGTTACTGAGGGTTCCTTCCCTTTTTGATTTCCTATCCTTCTTGTCTGACATTATTATTTTATATTTAAGGGCGTCTAACTTACTGCAAAGTACTCCAGCGACGGTACTTCCATCCTAACCAACGTCTCTAGATGTAGGTGTATTTGCACGAGACGACTCCGCGCGCAGTGGCAACACAGGGAAACCAATCCCTAAACCCAAGCAAAACCTTGGTCGGTGCAAGCAAAACAATAAACTGAGAAAATAAAAGATGAATTCAGTATGTCATTTTATTGCTCGAAAAGGACGGTTAATCGGAAATATCTACCTGGTCTGAAACTGCTCGGAAGTATCCCCTAGCTAAGTAGTCCAGTATACAAAGCAGAAGTTGTTAACACGCAAAGGGCTATCAGATTTACCTTTCACCAGCATAGTGCACTTCATAATAAACCATGGATCATTTGATTCCAGCACGGAATACTGTCCTAGCTTTGTATTTCTCAAGTAGAATCATGGACAGAATGCACTAATAAGTAGTTGAAGTAGATTTGAGCGAAATATTGCAAGATGGTCACTTTCAAACTAACATTAATGCACAGATCTATTTTTGAACTTCCAGAGCTTTTTCTACAATGCATAGAATCTAATTAGATTGTCTACTAAGTCCTAACAGGCTGCTTCCGCAATCTCTCTTAGTTTCTGAGAAATCAAAAATCCCGATTTGGCAGTGAAAAGCATAGATTTATTCCTATGGTGAAAAACCATACTGTACTGGATCATGAAAGTTAATGTCTGATGTCTTCAAAATGCGAGGCATATCTACGCCGATGAGATAACTATATGTCAATGCCACAAGGTTTTTAATTTAGAAGTAACAGAAAACTTAACTATTTATATATTTTTACTTGGGTGTGGTACTTACTATAGGTAGCTAGTATGATATGTCCCATTGTCACATGCCAAAATGTGATACAGGCCAGTCCCTCTTTCTCCCCGTGCTAGGTCTATCAAATACATACCGAAAGTGCACTTCCTTCGACTCAACCGTGGCAAACTGATATTCATGAGACTAAATTAGATGACATATATAATACAAGATAATGCAAGAATAGCGTAAGCTTTAACACCATTAATCTCAAGAGAATTCCATGAAAAATTTGTCAATGATCAGAAAAATTGGTAAATAAAATAATTGACTTGCAATAAACTAAACTGTAACATATATACACGAAATCGTTCAGTCCAGCAAATTGGAAATTATGAAATTATTACGAATACGTTATAAATTCAATGATGATCAAAGATAGGTGATAGTTAAGTGCATAACCGCACAGCTACATTGACGAATTACTTTGGGCGATACCATGCTCAATTGCAAAGAAGAGAGTAGACGGTTATTTTTTATAAGAAACTCCTTTATAAGCAACCTGGTACTAGATATCCTAAAATTTCAGAAACTTTTAAAACTACAAGGAAAGAGATAAGAAACTTTAGACTACTAGCATAATGAAATCGTTACCTGTTTCAATGTATAGATGTACCAAAACAATGTGGATATGACATTGCTTCAAAATTTAACTCGACGCATTTTGTTTGTTATAGGACAAACAAACAGTTTGCTACATTTACGTTCTGCGAACACGTTTACAACAATAAAGTTCGCCAAATGAAGACACTTTTAAGAAACTTTTAGAACTAAAATGTGGCTAAGAATTAAGAAACTTTAAGTACTAGGTCTTGAGCTAGGTTTCTTATAAAATACACGAGTATAATATCAATTCATATCAATTCACATCATTTACATTTGTGTAACGAAATAGTGTTGTCAAGGTAGACCCTCTCTCATCTACCACTAGTACTAACGTTCAGTTACAAAACTCACTCCCCTCCACGAACTAGAAACTATCACTGTATGACTCATTGTCATCATCTTTCTCCTCCTCATCTACATCAGCAGTTTCTCGTTCAACTTCTGCATTCTGAAAGAAAAGCATAAGTAAACCTTATCGCAAGGGTCATAATTTATTGTGAACTACTTCCATTTCGATAATGACTAGCAAATAGATGTACCAAAATGACACATTTCAAGCACACAAAGAGTTTATTGCAAATGCAACAAGATTTTGCAAGCTTTTTAGAGTTGTGAAGTTCAATGCAGGGAAAATGTAATCTTGGAAACACACTTAAGACTGATTGCAAATTTTTGAAAATTTTACCACACATCTTCATCTATTAACACCTCCGCAACTACGTAATTTTGAGAAAAAAATTCAATCTCTCATTTTACTAACCTAAAGATTTCAAAGTTTTGAAAAGGATAAGTAAGTAAAACACATTGGTTTTGTGAAGGCAAATCAGTACCAACAAGTAAGGAAATTAAACAAGCTATAGACCTTATGCCTGTACAATGTTAGCAACTAATTACAATAGGCTTGAAATCTTCAAGTCTCCATACCGTCTACTGAACATTTTCTTAAATATGTGAATGTAGGTGAGTTATAATGTCCTCAATATTGATATATGGCCCAATCTGGACCAATACTGATTGATTGTGAACTCCTACTGAACTCAGCTAATTTGACTGAGGTGGTAATTGCTATTTTCATTCTAATCAACGTTGGTCATACAATATGTCAATAATTCCAAACAGGGGTGTTCTGACGCCAAGATAAGGGCCGGGAAAATCTGATGACTAGGGTACCCATTTACTTTTGAATACCTTCATTATGGGCCTAGCCAGTAAAACAATTCAGCTCAACATTGTGGCCTGAAAAGATTGACCTTCCTAGCCTGACCTTCCTGGAGTTGAGTACTTTGTATAAAGGTTGAATTGGAAAGTTACAGTGAAAAGCACTACATTTTTCCTCTCTCCGTGTGGGTAAGCAATGAGATAGTTGTAAGAATATTAATTAAACATTAACTAAACATGAAAACAAAACAGACAAAACAGATAAAAAATTAGGAGCATATAATACTATATATTCGATATCCTGAACTTAAAAACAGCAGCAAAGAAAAGTACGACCGTCTAAAATTGCAGACAAAAGTGTTCAAATATTATCTACGTTCAATTGTATAATGCAAATTCTCCCTTTTTCAATATAAGAAACCACAGGACACTCAATATAATTTGCATTGCTTTTATTTCAACATTTCACCACAACTGCATTTAGGATTCTACCTGTTCTTCGTCCATTTCACTGTCGGTATCCTCGCCATCAGCAGTTCCCATAATGGTGGATTGAGAAAGAATCTCGTTTCCATGAATGTCTCTGTTCTTTAGATTACCAAGCCAGAATGCAGAATGACAGCGGTTGACAGCAAGCATTGCCTAAAAAGGAGGCTGACTGAATCATCAGTGGCAAATGGGGCCCATTATTTGATCTTGGGACTATTCATGTAGTGCGTGAGAAAGAAGGGACGAGTGTTGGCAAGAATATCTTATGTACCAAAATAGTCTAACCCAGAGGTTTTAAATCTTTTTACAGGAGCGAAACCCCAAAGAAACCTTCCAGTGGCTCGTGGATCCCCCGTTCACATATCTGCACAGGAGAAATAAAACTGACGGTAATCACAGCATTTGGGTAACTTCTGGTTGAGCATCTGGAATATTCTGACGGAACCCCAGTTGAAAACTACTGGTCTATTTGCTTTGGGGACTCTGATCAGCCATGACTAAAAAGAATACCAATGATCAACTAGTTGCAACATACGACCAACTAGTAGCAATCTATGACCAATCAGTTGCAACCAACAACCAACAGAACAAATAAATGGATACTAAATAATGTTTTAAAAAACCCCAATACACGAATACACAACTATATATACATGTGTCTGTGCCCCTCACAGCAGGAAAAGACTCGAGGCAATCGTGCCTCTACCATGGAAGGCACGTACAGTAACTGACAAGTACATAAAATATAACTGAAATAAGTAATAAATTTCAATAAAGCCTTGTTCAGACCGAACAAGCAGTTCACCATTCATTAAGAAATTTAATACATCATGGATCAACATTCTTAAACTTTCGTTGGCAATGGGGGCACTACACCCCCAATACCTCAATGCAGCACATTTCTGGTCTAAACGGGCGTATTCTCGTACGCAAAAGGAGGGAGGGGGTAAAAACTTTTGAAAATTTCTGTGTACCTTCTGCATGAATTATCACAGCCAACATTAGTTATCAACAATTACATCAAAACTGGGCTACAGCTGGTCTTATTGTATTACTAACATGAAGCAAAATGTCTCTTTCTTTGATAGCATTTACTATGAATATGATCTAGTTGGTAAATCAAGCTCAAAGGCAGTGGGAGTATGGAGGGATTCTCCATCCCAATGTCTCACTGTGATTGTGTATAGCAGTACATTACTAGATATTTTCACTCAGCGTAATTGACTTCTACATCCTTGTTTCCTCCTCACATATGGTAAAATTTTTATCCTGTGCTTTTATAGCAACTCCTACTAAACATGTTGGGGATTTCCAGCCAACATAACATCTCCAGTATCATTTTCTTATCTCCATAAGTTGGGTTCTCCAGGGTTCGTACAGCCTTGGTAGCAAATAGTTCCCTGATTCGTTGCATAATTTGTACAGTTTTCTGATCAATAGGTTGAATATATGTGTGTGTATGTATGTATGTATGTATGTATGTATGTATGTATGTATGTATGTATGTATGTATGTATGTATATATATATATATATATGTGTGTGTGTGTG
>WIPJ01000498.1:637211-654222 GCA_018155075.1 Cassiopea andromeda
TATATATATACCATAGAGCTAAGATACCAAAACATCAAAATAAAGCATTAAAAGTCCGGTAAAACCATAAAACCATAATTCAGTGTTTCACGCTTTGTGCGATCCTCAGATGTAATGCGAAGGCATTGAGAGTGTGGCGGTTACATATAGTCGGTATGGTCCGGTGGGAATACTTTGTACACGTTTTTTTTTATAAGAAAAAAGTTTATAAGAAAATGAGGCTCAAATCGTCAAAATCTTAAGAAAATCGTAAGAAAACCACGAAGCTCAATTTCCAAAATTATTTTTTTATAGGCCAAAAAGCGGTATTTCGTCGTTATTGCATTCAAAATGTTGTAGATGGAATTCAAATTCAAGTTTACAATATTATTAACGACAGTGTAAACCACTCTAGCTAGTTTATTTCAGTAAAAGTTAAGAAAAATTTAAGAAAATCTGAGGCTCAATTTCGGGAAATGTTAAGAAAATTGAGGCTGAGGCAAAATAATGATTTTCTTATAAAAAAAACGTGCAGTTCGTCAAGCTAAATGTGTTGGAATGGCAGCACGTTAGTTATATATATATATTCCCTCGATTTGTTCTAAATTGCTATGTATTTTATTAACTAAGAACCAAAAAGATTTCGTATCTATGAAATCAATTTCGTACTTAGTAAGGCCAATACATTTTTTTAAGATTGTTCAAAATATCATTATTTTAATGGACTTTCAGCTACATTTTTTACGTCCTACTATTTGACAAAATTATCAATACTGCGGCGTATCATGTACAGTCATTAGTTGGGGTTACACAAATATTCAAGAGAAATAAAAATTCTCTGATTTTTCCAGACTATAGAAAATGTTCCCTGATTTTCCCCAATTTTCCCTGACTTTCCTTACAGCCTTAAACTTTTCCCTGATTTTCCCTGACTTTCCTTACATTTTTCCCTGATTTTCCCTGACTGTACCCTGTTCTTTCCTCTCAATGTTTTCTCTTCTGGTAATATTGAAATTGCTAGATGCTATTAGTTTTCTTTGCTGTAAATAACTCCCACGAGAGTATGTATATATTTCAACCTCCCACCCTCCCCAACCACATAACTTCCTTGTACAAGAGTCCTAGAAGAGTGCTAAAAGGAATTTCATAAACAAGTAGACATTGCCATGTTTAGTTGGAAGACGTACCTTCACTCTAAAAACAAACGTCTCTAAACATTTCTTTGTTGAAGGCACATAATTCGTCAGTGTTACATCTTGGGATACCTAAACAAGAGCAAAAACATTATATGAACATTATTTCATACAAAAACATGTTATTTCATACGAAGTTTGAGAAATAACGTCTGATCACAAGATTAAATGCTACAGCTCAAATTATATTTCGGTAGTTTCACAACTATAGTGAGTTTATTAAAACCATAACTATTAACACATATATTAATACATTAAAACAATAACTATTAACACACATATTAAAACCATAACTATTAAGACCTAAACTTAAGCCGCAAAGTTGTCGCTGCAATTCAGCAACCTCCTCGGTGAGAATTCTCACTGGGGAGGTTGCTGAAGGGCAACGAAAATCCAATCTTTTAGTGTTTATGTGTGCTAATGATTGTGGTTTTAATAAACTCACTATAACTGAAATATAAATTAAGCAGTAACACGCAGGATCTAGTCAATAAATTGGCAAAAAAGCGCCAGTCATGGAAAATGAAATCCTACAACATTTTTTGTGATTATGAGCCACAAATTCAACTCAGTGAAACACATACGATTAAAAAGCACTTTTATAATAGTTACCGGAGTGATGGCCCAGTGGTAGAGCGTCTGCCTCACAAACCGGTAGGTCGTGGGCTCGAACCCCAGTCGGATCATACCAAAGACTTTTAAAATGGTACTCACTGCCTTCTCATCTGGCGCTCGACATATGAGAATGGAGTGGAAAAGTTAAACTCGCGGAGCTACCAGTCGGCCAGCCCCCTGCTGCAGCTTTCACTGCATTCGCAGACGCGTGGCCTAGGGCTATAGAAACTGAGATAGGCGCCGCCCTATGCGCCATGTGGCGCGGGAATGGACTTTGACTTTTTGACTTTTTGTAATAGTTGCTCATTCTTGCAGTAATTCAGAGAGTGGACCATTTTTGTTAATAAATGAACAAGTAAACAAAAAACTATAGCATACCTTCAAATGACCACAGAAATGATGCAAACATCGAGTACTTTGCTGGAGATTCTTCAGGATAGAATGAACTTCATCCTGCAAAAAATTTTACATTACTATGTTCTTTAGACTAAACAAACACGTAGATGACTGAGGTATATAGATTTGGCACAAAATCATACTGCGGCATATAGTCTTGATCGCCCATGGGAAATCGTTGCAGCAACCAAGCACAAATTTGTAACTGCACTTGCACAGACTCATTGCGAGCACTATAAATTTCATAAGAAATCAGCTTATAAGAAACCTACCTCTAGAAGTCCCTAAAGTTCAAGAAACTCATAGCCAGGTGTGCAACTTCGGGGAGTGTGGGGGTGTGATACCCCCAACAAGGTATTAGTCGGTCACTTCGTAAAGAAAAAGTTGGCCTATGGCAATTTGCGATAAGCATAGCACATAAAGCAAGACTGAAAAAATGAGTCCTCGTATGACTGACAACCTTTTAAATTCCTACATCCTCCAATCAAATGCGGCAAAGTGTGGCATCTCTGCTCATGACACTCCAAGAAAGTTACTTACAAACATTCAGACGTTCTAAGTCTGTTATTTGATTTAATTAGACCAATGAAATCACTCTTACTAATACACGACCTTTTATAAGAAAGATTTTCTCGTCCCAGTACTGAAACTTCCTTAACAGTTTCACGATTCCAGTATCAAAAAGTTTCTTAAGATTTTCTCACCAAAAAATTCTAAGCTCCAATGTTTGCGCATATATACATATTAGTGGAAAGTGAAAAGGCGCCATGCACCCTTAAAATGATGATAAATCTTAGTAAACAACATAAGCTAGGCTTTTAGAGGGCAACCAACATGATATATATATAACATTCTTACACAAATAAATCAAATTTAAGCATATACACTTGTAAACTTTCTTAAGTCTCATAAATACATTACTGAGCTTTCTTTACTTTTTGACCAGCTGAGTAATACTTTCTTATAAATCACTTTCTTATAAAATATGTTTGTATTATCTGCATGCTATTGGGTTCACTTAACTTTTTCTTAGAATTACACAGCTGATTTTCTTTTAAAACGAGAGCACTAGCACAGAGCATGATACAAGGAATAGGAAATGATCTAAAACAATAGCTAAAAATGGAAACATAGGATGAAATTTCAGCATATCAAACTATGTAGACTTAATTGAAATTACTGCATGAATTGAAAGGTAGCAGTTTGATTTCAATGAGAAAAGTGTTTAGATCAACGGTTACTTATGCTTGAATAAGTCTGCAAACCTTTTTTCTTTTCAAGGTCGTCTCTAAGATAGGCATGCAATGTTTGAGAAAGGCCTCAAGGAACAAACGTCCGTTCTAAAATAGAATACAAGTTATGTGACTTCTAGTGTGTTTAAAAATACCCAGAATTTACGCCTTTTTATATATGCTAAAACAACTGCTTCAGCTAACTACTCCTGAGAAAGAATTCCTAACTAATGATTACAAAATCAAGAGAAAAACAATAGGATCAACAGGCGTACCACTCTTTCAGTATGTAATAAAAAATATTTTCTTATTGAAAACAGAAATGATAAAGCGTTATTTGAAAAAAAGGAGAGTCCATTCATAAGTTGAGGGGAATAGTTCTAATTTTGACTGTATAATATTGATTGCAAAAGTATGAGGTACCTATTGATCAAATTCTAAAAAAATACAATGACAGGAAAAGCAAAAAGACTATCAATTTGTAATTCGATGCTCCATAGTCTACATCAAACAACATAACTGGTACCTTCAGCGCACTTCCAAGAACCGGTCGCGTGTCCATTACCTATTAAAATTTAAAAAAGGGCTTGTAATGATTCAAGCTGGAAATTGGTGTTGAGAATGGCACCAGAAGCTTGAAGTATTATATAAGATATCCTAGACAGGCTCTAGTCGGCAAATGTGAAGACAACTACTAACTATACTTCAAAAAAAGTACAGGGTCCTTGATTGTCAGCCAATAGCAAATACATCAGCTAGATGGGATATGGAGAATACCAGCCCATGTAACCAGGTACTGGGATGACAAAGCAAACTATCGTTGGGGAATATTTTTCTATGAAAATTCTAATAAGTAAAGAAAATTATGTACTTTGTTTTCTCTGTACTACCCATAGCAGGAAGGACGCATCATCTGATCTCAGCTGTAGGTGGTGCTTACAATTGAACAGTATCAACTCGACACGAACAAAAAAAGTTAAGAGGGTTTGCGCTGCTCTATGTATATGTTAAGGAGATTTATCACTATCTATATGTATATTACTCAAATGAAGCCCGGTTTCCATACAACCATATACATGTCATCAAGAATTTATAGCATCACTGTAAAGAGAAGATCACAAATGAAACAACAAATTCCAAACACGAAAACGTCGATGCTTGTGATCAAACAAATAAAGAATGGAAAAGCTAAGACAATGAAGCATTTTCAATCCTAGGTCTGAGTAAAATGACAGTCAGCTGCCTTGAAAAGAGGCAGGAGTTATCATTAGTAAAACAGAGAGATATCATCTTCATTCCTTGAACAAACCATGGAGAAGTAAGCCTGCATGAATTAATGCAGTAAGCCACTACAAAATGAGAAACCTACCTTGACAATATTGATAAGGGCATTAAATATCCTGATGCAACTATGCGTTATTCGAAACGTCTCATCTTGATCCTGAACGAAATATCAAACAGATTACAGTTGCACTGCTTGCATAAAGCAACCAATCACGAAGTTGACGAGGCAAATGGGACGAAAACATAGGAATTGACAAAGAATCGTCCCTTTACCCCACCCCTTTACGAAAATTTGCCATGTAGAAGTTTCCCCCCGCGCGAATTTCGATACTGAAAGCAGCTGAACAAAACTACATAATTATAATCAGATAGTAACAGGATTGCTACTACTCTGCATGGCCTATGCCATATCAAAACATCACATTTATTTTCTACATTTGGAAAAGAATAAATATCATACACTACGATAAAAAAGACAGCTTTGAGACAAATAAGACAGTCTAAAGCCCATCACAACAGAACCTTCAATCTGGGCCCATAATCAGAACCTTCAATCTGGGATATATTTAGTTTTCTCATAAATTATTGATTTCATACTGATTTCATTTGAAACATATTACTTATTTCATCTGCTGTTTTCTTTCCATCTCTATATTCAAAAAGGGGATTTCAATAAGACCCATAGGGCGTGTCATTACAAATTTTTCCACTCCAAAATATGCTCGAGTGTCCCTGGCCATAGCCTGTGTACTGACTAGACTGGATTTCTTCAACGCAGATTAGTTGAGTTGAGTTCAAAATCGTTTTCCTTTCTGGAACAGGAAAAACGATTTTGAAATCAACTCAACGTATCTGCTGTAAAGTCAACCAGTCGAGTACACAGGCTACCCTGGCCAATGATATTAGACTCAACAAATCTCAAAGCCTCAGAGCTCTTTGATGTAACCAACCACTATAGTAAGCAATATTTAAAATCTATGAAAGCATACATTTTCAGCTGTTGCACCTTCAATTCCAGTTGATAATTCTTCTTTCATAACAGTTGTAAGATCTTCTGATACTGCCTTGTAAAATATTGGAAAGGTTCCTCTAGAATACGAATAGACAAAACAAAATTATGGAAATGAATATAGCTAGTATGCCTGGTGGCAACCCACAAGAGGAAAATGCTACTACGGATGAGGCACTACAGTGAGAAAGGTGAGCGAAAGGATGATTACTTACTTGCTAAGTGCTGGTAAATTCTCATTTCTTCTTCTGTCTTCTAAGAATTGGTCTAGCATGTCAGTGTATTGCCCCAGCAGTTCGAGTGGAGATTCAGAAACGTCAATGTGCAGCCTAAACAAATGGCACAGTCAAAGATGACACGTAGCATACCAAACACGCTTAAATGTGAGGAACACATACAACTAACTGCATATGAATAGCATGATATACAATACTATAGCACTGTGTAATCAACCTGTACAGCAGTGGCGGTTTTTCAAGAAAAATCAGGGGGGCAGAGGTGCTGAATTTGCCGAGTATTCTAGAAGCAGCTGAGGAGATGTCTAGTACACGTATTTTTCACAAGGAAAATTATTACCAGGCTATTGAAGTTCAGGATAAAAAGTGGTCTTCAAATTCAAAAAACATGTATTTAGCTTTGGTCCACTACTTTTTGCCGAGAATTTGCCGACTCAATGGCACCTGGGGGCATTCTGCTCCCCTTGCTCCCTTAATTTCCACTACTGCTGTACAGGGCAAAACGAAAATACAATTGGAGATCAAGAAACATTACATTGAGAAAGATAAAATAATACTACATCGAGAAGATAAATAACACAGTGATGTGAAGTGACAAGTGGAAATGAGGCCGTTATGCATCACGTTAACAAAGTTTAACGGCTGAGTCAGCTTATTGACCATCTATTTAACATATCTTGTCAGTCACAAAACCCATTCTTATGTCTTATTCTAAACTTCGAACGCCAAAAAAGCAAGGTGCATAACAAGCCCTGAAGTTAAGAAGCAACAGGCAATGATAATAAACTAAACAAAACTTTAACTTACTTGATCAAATAAGCTAGCGCTTCGTTGTACTTCAAACTACTCGTTTGGTCATCACTTGGCCATTCCTTCCTTAGAAATTCGTCTGCAATTTTTGCTGGAACACAAAAAAGCACAATGAGCTAATACGACAAAGTGGTAGGAATATAAATGGTGTTGGAATCCTAAGTAGCAAACTGTTATCAAAGGTTTCTAAATATGAAACATTTTATCTGATTGAAATTAATTGACTACTGAAGCTCAACTTAGTGAGTGAGCTCAGCTTTGAAAATTTGCTCACTACAAAACAATGATCTTCTAAGCAGCTGATACATATTTTCCAATCAGTGGCTTAAACGACACAGGTCAGGTTTAGGACAATTCCTAAGGGCCCCTAGCTTTTGAGGTCCTCTAGGGGCTCCTCAGTGGCTTTCAAAAGCAGTGCTTTCACTTTTCTCTGGCTAGATTTCCCAAAACTTTCCTTATTTTAAACAACATTTCCTTGCCAAGATACAGTTTTTTCCTTGATATTTCCTTGAATCTGGTTTATGTTTTAGTCATTTAAAAAGTGCAAGAATCGACATCCTGAGTAGCCATGAAAATGTGCTTTGAAATCCAAAAGTTCTACTCTGCCAGCCTATTAGCGCTATTGTAGCAAGAAATAGTGTTGCTGTTGCTCTAGAGCAACAACAACAACATGTAATTTTTAAAAAACAAAGCTGTGACCAATTTACAAAATGAGACTGTCCCCATGCTGGCACTTTTCGTTAGCCTGCACACCAAATTCAATTGCAACTCCAACTATTGATGAAATATCCTGAAAACGCAGAATACAAATGAGAATTTTGCTTGCAGAAGAAGTGAAATTGAAAGTGAAAGTTCTTTGAACATTGAATTTCCTGAGAATTCTTTATACGTCAGAGCATTTACAAGAATTTTCCTTGAAAATTTCATTTCCTTTTCATTGCGCTAAGCAAAATTTCCTTAAAAAGGGAAATTTCCTTGAAAGTGCAAGCACTGTTCAAAAGACAGGTTGTTCAGCACAATTTAAAGGAATCAATAATGATCATTTAAGGAGCAAATGAATATTTTCCAATTAGTGGCGTTAGCGACATAGGTCAGGGTTAGGACAATTCGTAAGGACCCCCAAGCCTTTGAGGTCTTTTAGGGGCTTCCCAGTGGTTTTCAAGAGACATGTTCTTTTGCACAATTTAGCAGGGTTCATACCAACTACGTGAATCAAAATTCCCTGACTATTCCCTAACTTTTCCCTGACTGGTTGTCCAAAACACCCACTTTTTCCCTGACCCCCATTTCACATATTTACAAAAAGAAGTAGAGAAAATGGAGCCTAATAGATAAGTAATGCAAATTATACTTGCCTGCAATTTCAAAATGCTTAGTAACAAAATTTACATTTACTGACAGCAAATGGAGCAACGATTTTGCGAATAACCAAGTCAATAGTTAATGAAAATGATATGCTGAGTAAATAATCTCTTTTCCCTGACTTTTCCCGGACTTGGATAAAAATTATAGAAAACTCCCTGAGTATTCCAGGTTTTGCCTGATTTGATATAAAAATGGCCTATTTTCCAGGTTTTCTAGGTTTTCCAGGTTAGCATGAACCCTGATTTAGGGAAAAAACTAAGATAGGACCCCAATTATACCGAATTTCTAAGAGTCCCGAGTGTCTCTGTTACGACAGAACTTCCAATACCTATAAAACTGCTACATATCTAACTTAAATTGAACTCGTATTCTTACTTTGCTAAAAATGAGTTCGTAACTAGCTAGAGCATATAGCTGCCTTGAGGCCTGTTCCTGGACGAGTCAAATTTCAAAGTATTGAATGTTCACTCACATGGCTAACAGCAATGGTTGGGGCCTGGCGACAACACTGGGGAAAAAGACAGCAAATAAAGGAACTGGCCACCTACTTCACATGCCGATTACCCTGGATGACTGTCCCATCTAACAGACACTCCGATAAGTACAAAAGTATAAGTAACCCTACTTTTACTTCTACCATATGTCAAACGAATTCTGAAGGAGCCCATAGTCCAGAGGAAGTACCAACCATGCAACCATTGGGAACCGATGATCTCGAACAGGTGCTCCCCCTACATCTAACGAGCGCTAATGATAAAAATTCATTTATTGATCACACCTAGTAATCAATAAATGAACTTTCAATGGTATTTTACGAAAACCATGAATAAACTACAGCAGTTAAACATACCTAAAGTCTTTCTTGTGTCTTCAGTTTCATCATATTTTCGCAGCGTGTTTATAATTTTCAGTATCAGAACAGCAGTTGACAAACCGTTGGCTGATGACGACAACTTTTCAAAATAATGGACTGTTTCTCTACGAAGAACAAGTAAATATAAATATAAAGAGAAATTTAATGAAGAAAATCTTTCATGCAATGCATTTAGCTCCCATTCCCCTTTTTATGAGCCAAAAACCTTGCGTCCAGCTCTTACTCTGGAAACAATTACGCTTTGGAATTTTTTTTATCTACTAATACTGTTGGCTGCTTGTTGTAAAGAAATTAGCAAATAAGCAATAATAAACCTGAGAAGCGCTTGAGCTTCAGCATTGTGGTCATCAACAGGCTTTATTCTACTAGCTACATTCTTCAGCGCTCTCTTTAAAAGAGATCTGCATGACGGGGTTTTTAGCTTCTCCCTAAAACAAAAAGGGTTGATATATTGAGAGCAAATACTGACAGAGAACATAGTTTAACAGTAAGCCTCCAATAGCAAAGGTTGTTTTCTTAAACACAACAGCTCAAATAGAACCACCAAACTGCACAATACCCTAAATCCTCGAATTAGCCCTACCTCCAAATAAGCCCCCCTCGAATGAGCCCCCACCTAGACATTCATTTTTACAAATAAATCCTAGGGGGCTTATTCGATGATTTACGGCAATGCTTCTAAAAATTGATGTTCAAAGACATTCATTGAGTAGGGTAATTAGGGTAATAAGAGTAGGGTAATTCGGGGCAAAATGAGAGGCTTAAACAAATATTCTACTCTTGCTCATTTGAAAATAATTCAATACGGTTTACGTAATAAAATTGCTTCAAAAAACTATGCAACTGGTGTTAGACAATGCTGGCAATGTAAAAAATCTGGCGTGGAAAATGATTTTTCGTGGTAGGATTGGGTGTAATTAGGCCATTGCCGCATTTTGCCCCATGTTCATGGCAGAAGAAAGAACGATAAAAAGTATAAAATTATGTATTTAATCATGTTGCCGTGCTGTAAGTAATAAGAAGTTATGTAAAATTATAGAATATTGAAGGTTGTGCCTCATTAAGATAGCATCATTTGCGCAAAAATTGGAATAGCGTTTCGAGGATGTAAGTAACCTAAGGCTTGGCAAAATTGCTGTTTTAATCATCAGTGACTCCGTGAAAAATCACTTTTTTCACATCAGCATTTCGTTACTACAGAAACAACGGCTAAAAGTCTGATAGAGACAGACCACTTTTGATGCCATAAGCTTAGCTGACTTGTTTCTCCATCGCACAAACCGAAAATTCAGTATGAAGCAAGAGGTGTCGCATTTTGCCCAGTGTCCCATTTTGCCCCGAATTACCCTACACAGTTTCACTGCTGAAAGAGACATACACCAACGAATGAAGCTCGTGAATAAGCAAAAAAGTTTAATGCAAATATGAATATTCTTATAAATTGATCATTTTGGTACTAACATACACCCACCAACAGACAGACAAACATACAGCCAAAGCACAGATATAATATAAAAATATAGAAATTTGCGAGAGATACCTACCAAGAAAATAATCGGCAGATACACGATAAAATCATTTGGAAGTTGTTCGACATTACTTGATCGATATTGAGTTCATCAACAATAATATCACTCTTATCATTCACTTCCTGAAATAAACATCAACCGAGATGAGGGACAATTTGGCAAAATTTGCATTCTAATGGTTGGCCTCCATCTACGTAATTAGTTCTAGCATGACAAATAAACAAATTTCCTTACTGGCC
Organism: Cassiopea andromeda; assembly: GCA_018155075.1. Classification (NCBI taxonomy): domain Eukaryota; kingdom Metazoa; phylum Cnidaria; class Scyphozoa; order Rhizostomeae; family Cassiopeidae; genus Cassiopea; species Cassiopea andromeda. The sequence goes on from WIPJ01000498.1 coordinate 647,973, forward strand.
AGGACGAAATGCAGGATATGAAGAAGAGAACAAGTACAGTAGAAACCCGCACAAAAGAACCTGTTTTTATAATAACCTTAAGGCTAAAATTTCATTGTTTGAACCCTTTAGATAAGAACCCCTAAGAGGCTGAAACTGGGAATCCCACATTTTAGTTCTACGATGTCAGATGCTTGACCATCGATGGAACAGTACTGGCTTCTATTAGTTAAATAAAATATAGACCAGTTGTTCTCATTACCTGTTATTCCATATTTTACTAATTTACTGGTTGGTTCTATATAACCTAAGTATTGGTTCTTTATAAAGGGGGAGGTTGCTAAAGATTGTCATGGGAAAAGGGGTGATTTACAAGAAAGAATTTGATTTAGTTACAGCAGAAACCCGCACAAGAGAACCTGTTTTTATGAAAACTTTAAGGCTGAAATTTCATAGCTTGAACCTCCTAAATAAGAGCCCCCAAAGAGGGTGAAATGGTGATGGTTCTTCTACTTCATGACTAGAAATTTTCAGAAGCTGTCTGCATAGAACATGACAAGATAATTATACAAGAACTCTGATTCTAAAGTGTTCTTAAAAATCATCAAGAGTTCTTGTGCTGAAAATAGTGCAAATGCAAGCACAGCATATGCTGTATGTAAGAACCTTACAGTCTGGAACTAAGAATAACAGTCCACTAATTGGAAACCTATCCAGGCTGTTCAGGAAAAACCGAGATTCTTTTATGTGTTTTCTACTGTATTTGAATTACATGAATAGGCTTTGTAACAAAGACTATCACAATATCATCTACTATACACCATACAATTTAGCTTCACAAACACAAAAATGATCAAGTATAAAACTGTGCACACTTTGAGGAGAGTTCAAATGTTCTACCCCACATACACATCCTATTTACATGTATACATATCCAATTCACGATTCTGTGAAATAGGCTTTAGTTAGTTGATAAGTGGTACTACACGATCTCACATACTAATAACTCAAAATAAGTATCCTATCTAACAGGCACTCCCCTACATACTTATGCGGGAGCCTAACTTTACTTCTACTTTAACTACAAAAAAACAAATGACAATTCATTACATTTCATTATAGTACTAATCGCTCATACGTCAAAGGTATGACACTCAAGTGATAGAAAAAAGAAATCATACTTGAAAATGGGAGTTTATTGCCTCCAAATGTTCACACAGCGACGGGACCAAATTGATCATTAATTCAGCAAATGCCTCTCTTCGAATTCGAGACAAATGTGAAAACCCGATATCCTTGTTAGTCTTTCGCTAGATAAATACAGCAACAATAAACTTTTATTCTCAAGCAAGAAAACAAATTTGGCATATGAATAGAAACAGTATCGCAGTAAACAGGGATGATTTCTGGAGAGCTCATGGGGGCAGAACCCCCTTGATAAATTACAGTTCAGTTTGAGGGGGTTCAACCCCTCACCCAACATTCTTGTATTGGCTTTCTTTTTCAAAGTGTATTCGCCTTGCTTACAAAGTGCTTTGATCTACTATGATGAACTTTGCACTGCTTGATGGTTATTGAGCCATGTTATTTTGTTGATCATAATTATCATTATAAAACTAAATTATCATGTCTGCATCTTTGAAATTATAGGTGTGGTTGCATCTAGGCCACTCCCAAATAGCGGCGTGGTTGCAACTAGAGCACCCCTTGTTAAAATTTTCAGAACTTACCACTGGCTGCAGTCCAATGTCAGCCAAAATTCTTGGAACACTTGCTATGATTTAAGCTACGTACGAGCTAGAAAATCCCCTACTCCGTAAAACAATGATGTTTTAAGCAAGTATGACTGACTGTGCACGTAGATGTGGTGCGGTTTTACATAGCATAGCGCTCAAATCTTGATTGGTCAATACATTTGCTCACAACCAAATTCTCCTTACCGTCTCAGTCAATAGAAAGTGGCGAATTCATCAACAAACGGCTTTCGAAGCTAAATTCAGGCCAATTTCACATGGTTTGGAGCGTTTTTACTACCCATACTAAAACAGCTGTGTAAGGTCGAGTTTCTTTACCAGCTTTACATAGCTATGGGTTCCAACTAAGTAATCAGCCTTGTATGATGGGGAGAGGGGGCTTGTGGTGTCATTGCTGACACGGAAAAATAAAAGGAGAAGAAAGTTCCTGAGAAGGTATAGGTATCCTAGGTACCCACGGCAAGCATTGCAGCTACAGCCAATATGCTGTTAAGTCTCGAATAAGACCCCTGGGGACTTAATTATTTTCTGTATTATTGTGTAGGAGTTTATTCGAGGGGGCGTAAAAAATTTTTCTGGTACTTGTTGATATTCGATTTGAGATTGTTCTTCCAATAAGCTACTTTTTGATGCTACAAATACAAGCAATAGGATGCTTTCTTAAAGGCACACGATTTTCTGTTGATTAATGGTTGCTTTTCCTTCTTACTCCACAAAGCACTAATAGACTCAAATAGCTACAGTTGGAGACTTGGGGGGCTTATTTGAGGGGGGAGACTTATTCGAGGGAGGAGGTTTGTTCGAGAATCGATGGTACTGCAAGAAATCAGCTATGACATGGGTATTCTTCTCCATCCGCTAGAATATCTAGATCGGATAAAACACATTGGGAAACTTGGAATAGGAGTGTGAAATATTCCATACCTTATGAACAGCCCTTTAGAGGCTAGACACTCCAAAAAAGTATTTGTCAACTTCATCTATGTTATGAGCAGCCCATCTCTATGCCATTTAGTTCAATTTTTGCATCAACAAAACAGGCAAAATAATCTACAACATGTGCTCTTTTGTATGTTACACCTGGAAATTTTAGTGAAAATGATAAAATTCTCATCATAAGATTTATTCTCACGATGAGCTAAAAAGATAAGTCTTGTAACTATTGTAACTATTCCTTCATATGCTTGAGATAAGTGACATGAACAAACCTTTAAGAGTGATTTTCTGACAGCCGTAGTCGATGGCAAGGCATAGGCCGCTTTGCTTTCCAGGTCTTCCAGCAGAAATTGTAAGCTACTTGGCTTTATAGAAAGCACTTCAGTTTCCTGGGTAAGATAATAAACGATTAGAAAATGTGCGTCAAAGCCTACGTTGAACTTGAAAAGCTTTGTCAAAAGCAACCAGCAACATCAATTTGTTGCATAGATCAGAAACTGTCAACTACCTCTCCCTCTTCTTTGTCATGCCAATAGGATATTTGAATTCCTTGTGAAATTTCTAGAATCGTTTTCAGTATTACTGGATTTCAAAGACAGTTCAAGTCAATGCACAGACATATTCATTTTAGCAAATGCTACATTTTACGATATTGGCAGACGCTACGATAGCAGTCCTATACACCTAATGATATTTGCATTTGCCAAAAAACTGATTGCAGATCTGAAGAAGTCCATGCATGATCGGATGAAAGCATAAAGCAATTTGAACAAGTTTCTCAAAAGTAACCCACTAATCCATGAGTACTAAGGGCTGGTTGCCATATAATCGTAATCATCCTTCCATATAATCGGAAGGTGCCTACGATGCATCGCCGATGGTTCGCAGGCAAATAGCTTTAATGGAAACACTCTTGTTCCGACGTCTACGGTGCATCAGCGACATCGTAACAGCATCGGGAAAGTAGAACCATGTTCAACTTTCCCGATTGTAACGATACTTTCCCGGCATCGCCGATGGCTTTAAAGTATATGGAAGCATACATCTGCGATGCATCGGCGATGGCCTATTGTTTTTGTATTCCACGTGACATGAATCATCCAATATCAGATTACTTCAATAACAAAATGCTCTACGTAATGTTTACACAAACACTTCTGAAAATATCTTTCCTTGGTTACAAGCCATTCGGTTACCGATTTACTTTCTATATGGAAACACTCATCTGCGATGCATCGGCGATCCATCGCAGGCCGCTTACGATTATACGGAAATTAGCCCTAAAGTACTCATTAATTATAAAAATCAGAGATTTAGAAAAACTTGATAAAACGTAAGCACTTAGATTTACAGTTTTGGCATCTGCATTGAGCACCGTAACATTGCCCTCCCAAAACGAAATTTTTCCGAGAAAGTGTTTGAGGAAAACACGAAAACAGCAATAATAAATTGCACCAGAAATGAAAATAACTCTTAAAAGCAACATCGCAATAGAAGTAAAGCACCTTCTTGAGGGACGACCAGATATTTTTAAGCAAGAAAAACATTGTAATACCTTTGTATGCATTTCTGTGTCCAAGACATTCTTTGAAATAACTCCATATTGCAATACTTTGAAGACAGCAACATCCAACTCCCTATCGATAGGAACACAGTAAATACACGTCTTTTTTTATAAGAAAATCATTATTTTGCCTGAGCCTCAATTTTCTTAACTTTTCCCGAACTTGAGCCTGAGATTTTCTTAAATTTTTCTTAGCTTTTACTGAAATAAACTGGCTAGAGTGGTTTACACTTTCGTATGGTGTATGCTTGAATTTGAATTCCATCTTTAACATTTTGAATGCAATAACGACGAAATACCGATTTTTTTGCCTATAAAAACACTTAAGTTTGGAAAATGAGCCTCTTGATTTTCTTACTATTTTCTTAAGATTTTGACGATTTGAGCCTCATTTTCTTATAAACTTTTTTCTTATAAAAAAAACGTGTAGTTGTATGCAATAAGGCTTATCCATAAGCTCAAGTATAAAGGATGGTTGCCAATTTGGATGGAGTGCCACACAATATTGTCAGTAATGGAAAGAAAACCGATAAAATTCTCCTTCAGTCAGAAATATATAAACTGGGTGTAAAACAAGTAGACTGATGACCGAAACAGTGGCGTGTCTAAGGAGGGATAGGACCCAGATTTACAACTCTTCTAAAAAATGGTCCTCGAGATTTGGTCATAAATGCTATAAAATACATAGGGGGGCAAAAAGGACGTTTCCCAGCTTTGCGAAGGACTAAGGGGCACGGGCAAAGGAGGACGTCAAATTTAGGGGGCTGTAAATTTTCTGCCCGAAATGTCAAATAGAGCTGGAGAGCAGACAGAAAGGTTGCCCGAATTTCCTATTGTTTTTTCATATAATTTGCCAGAGTGAAACGGATTTCTGCCCAACCTGCAGGGGATGCGGCCCCCTGCCCCCGTCTCCTACGCTTATGCTAAAGAGCGTGATCCACAAAATTGTTTGGGATTGTGTCTCTAGATCCCTACAACCGGAGTCTTGGGTACGCCTTCTGACTGGGCTAGTACACTTGGAAGTAGGATGATCACAGCTTTTAAATCAGAAAGTGTTCCCCAAAGCTATTGCTTTCAATACTGTGTAATGCAAATACTACAAATGCTGATAAAAACGCTATCAAAAACCAAAGATTGTTAATTAGCTAATATGAAGCTAAAAATATAAAATGAAGGATATCAGAAGTAACAATCAGAATGCTTTTTCCAGTTATAATAGGCTGGTCCAACTAGAAACACGACAGTAACTTTTCAACCGCTTGGGGTCTGGACCGCTCATATGTTGATCGACTTGTATTTCAGAATGTTAGAGCTTTACCTGAAAAAGCAACGATGTTGCTGCCATGAAAAATTCCCAACTGGTTTGCTCTTCTCGTCAGCTCTTTCCTCAGGAGCTTCGTCCTTCTCGTTTACTGTTTCCTACGTAGAAATATATGTAAATAAACTCTGAATTCCACAACATTCGATAACAGCATCAACAAGAAATGTTAGATAATTTTTCATTTTTCTGCTTCCATGTCTCAGTATCACTCAAAACAGGTAAATCAACTATCACATGTGCCCCTCACAAATAAGTGCGCGTTTTAAGCGTTAATATCGTGTCTTTACACTTAGATTGTTAATTTTGCAAATTTTTTAGTTAAAGTAACTGCATGGACAAGAAGAATAGATTTAACTTGAGATAACTGCCTCGAGAGCCACGGTGAAAAAAGGGCATGCACTTGAAATTAGATAAAAGATATTAAGTCACTTTGACAATAACAATAACAATACATATAACAATGAAAAATAATATAACAAAGCAATAAAGATGATATTATATTATATTATATTATATTATATTATATTATATTATATTATATTATATTATATTATATTATATTATATTATATTATATTATATTATATTATATTATATTATATCAAGTCACTTTGAATAATACAAAGGGGTCACCATCACCCGTCACTGGGGCAAGATCCAGCCCCAGTATTTGCGGAAAGAGTACATAGATTTTAAA
>WIPJ01000498.1:663121-677702 GCA_018155075.1 Cassiopea andromeda
AATTTCTAATGGGAAAGTTTTCAAATATCCTATCACTAAGTCCATAGAGAAAAAGATTGTAAAGGATTTGAGACAGGAAAATAATCATAGCAAGTGCTTTTAGCACAGCAGTGAAAGTTTGTCGCCATAGACAACAAAGTATGATAAAAGGGACTTTTTTGCGTACCTACTTAGATGTGTCAACTCCCCCTCCCCCTTGTACGCATGGCGTACGCTTTTACTCGACCCCCTCGCCCCTTCGTGCGACGTAGTAAATGAATTACCCTTATACAATATCATATCTTGTTTGAATTGTTGCTAATTTCGAAAAGCAAAGAAGAGCTCCATCGTATCCTCCGCTTTGCTCTGCTCTGTAAGTTTACCACAGACATATTTTGATCCCAAAGCCTAAAACGGCGGGCAACCCCTGAGTCAGGAGGAAAGTGTATTCAGTTGCGACTATTACCTTGTCAGCAGTTGTCTCATTTGGCTTTTCTGCATCTATGGCTTCAGCTTCTTTTCTAAAGAAAAGCAAACACCGAATAACCAACAGGAATTACATAAAATGGCGTGTAGGGTGTTGGGGAGAGGTGTCATTTTCTATGGAGTTAGTCTGCGTATGTGTGTTTGTCCGTCTGGGTGTGTCCACATTTGTGCGTTTGTGCCCACTTGCTCAAGTGTGGAGTAGCATGTGCTGAGCAATGGTGCGTCAGGGAGGGCTTTTGCTTCTGTACGTGCTCGGTGCATTTTATGTGTGCCTCATTACGTTGCTAAAACATGAAAAGTTCTTGTAAAGATCCGGCTCAGTTGTTCAGAGTATGCACAACTTCAGTTTTCAAAGGAGTAATATTATGCAGCTCACAGCCAAACTCTACTCCACTATTTACGCCAAAAATAATCAATGATGCTATTCTAACCTTTTGCCGTTCTTCTTCCTTTTTCCTTTTTTAAGATCAACTGGTTTGGGGGCCTTCAAAGAAGCTGTCTCTTCGTTGTCAAATATTGCTTGAGGGGGCGTAGTAAATGAATAATCTGCAAAAAGGTAAGCATTCGATATTCGCTTTCGAAAAGGAACCAATCGCATTTGTGACCACTATGCTATAGGATTACTCGATGCACCAGCTACTATATATTTGTTTGCAAAATTCCACTGACAATATATTTCAAAATCAGAGTAGAGAAATATATAACCAACGTACGAAATAGAGAAATTTGAGTAGATGACAACAAAAGTTCAGGAAAAAGTTCCATTAACGAGAAGGCACTAGGCATTAAGCACTGAAATCTCTAGGCGGCATGTGGAGGGCCGGCGAGAGACTTCAGAGGCCCAGGGGCAAAAGAGAAAGACGAAAAACTTCAGGGTCTAGAAATTAACTTTGGAAAATTACTGCTGAATTTTCTTTATGAGGCCCCTTCAACCTTAAGAAACTGGGTCAATTTTCCCTTGCCCTCTCGACAGTCTGGTTGCATTCACAAAAAATGTGTTGCAAACTGTAATCAGGGCTCCTACAAACTCCTTTTAAAAAATTTCCGAAACTATTCCAAAACTTTTCCAAAGCCAAATAGCCAAATTCCAAAACCATGAAACTCGTTTTCATTAGCATTTTGAAACCCCATAAAAATAGAAAATGCTATTTTCAATGATATACTTGATAATTTTTTGGTGCATTATGTTTTGTATTATAAATAATAAAGTGAACAAACGCAACATATACGGTGCTTTGTACGACACTAAGCTACATTCATTTTAGGATATTTTTAGAATTTTTCCAGGCAAAAATCCAAGACTGCTCCATAGCTATTTTGAAACTCTCTCTTTGCTAAAACTTCCCAGGTCTTGGAAAATGGCATTTTCACTTTCCATAGCCTTCCAAAACTTTCCAAAACCCATGCAGACCTAATGTAATGTGCACAAAACTGAAGTTATAAATATTCCCTCAGATGTTCTAAATTTCAGTTAGTATAAGCATAAATATAAATAAATATTTAGGCACGATGTCCTATCAGCGTGTACAAAAATTAAATCAAAACAAAATTAAAAAGCTGCTCTTCCTAGGGGTCGTGCTTGATTGCTACTACTCATCTCAGCTTCTCAGAAGCTGTTTCACTTCCTTTTTGAAGCGAGTTAAAGAGGGGTAGTTTCTATGTTGTTTCTATGTAGTTCAGCATGGAAAGTAATGTACAACAATGTGATATGAAAGACCTAAGATTTTAAATAGAAACCTGAAAGGCATTTGTTGAGCATTTCTGCAAGCTCTGCAATAGTCTCCAGACGGCAGAAAATTTTACCCTTGGCTTCAGGATCATCTTGAGTTGAAAATGCATTCACCACCTAAAGTTTAGTATGTGCTCACCATTCGATTAATCAGAAATGTATAATGTTTCTAAAAAAATTTTTAATCTCAAATTTGGCAATATATGGCATAGATGTATCAAGTTTAACACTGAAGCGGTTAAATAAATTGTGAAAATAATTCAATATAATTCTTGAATGTCAGAAGACAAAGCGATCTATGAGTTCACTCACATTGAATAATGAAGCTAAGGAAGATCCAGCTGAAGCAATATTTTGCTATATATTCATTATTGAAGTTAACAGAATCTTGACATATATATTTTATCGATAGAAAACACTTTAAAGCATCCAAAGACTTAAGCAGGGAAGAAAATTGTTAAGAATTTAGTAGGCAAATAGCATTTGGGTATGCTCTATATAATCTCAAACAAAAAACTCTTCTGAGCCCGTGCTAACTGTAGTACTGGAAAATGCAGATGCTAGCAGAATAAGGAAACAAAAGATTATCAGGCTAAAGTAAACAACTTACTTCTCTGAACCAATTTATTGCAAAAAATAACGTTTTGCACATGAGTTCTTTGTCATTGCTGCTAAGAAGGTTGAGTTTTTCCAAAGCCTCCATTGCAAATAAAACTAACGGACAGCCTGAAAATGTATATGTTGACATTGAGATAAAGCGTACAGCAAAACAGTAATGCTTCAGTGGGGGGGGGTGTTGAAAAGGTGGATAAAAAAAATAAATGTAGGCTAATAAACTAAGAATTTGTATAAGACAAGTACAAACATTGGTAATAGCATAAATAGCATAGGCAGGATTCATACACTTTCTACCTAATACTTCTCCTTACTTTTTTTATTAAAAATGGTGTTTTTCTTGACTAAATGTCAGAAAGATACAAAATTTTCCTGACCAACAGGTGCTACAAATGATGCGACTAACCCATCTTCAAAAAATATGATGACAGTGCAGTGCTTAATTAGCTACTTTTAAGCAAGTAAAAGCTCGCTTGTTCTTACATGCATGTGCAATGTGTAGAGTTGTCTCACAACCAACAAAGAATTTACATGGATGATAAGAATTCCTTATTTTTTCTTGGCTTTCTTCAAATTTCAATAAAATTTCCTGATTTTTTCTGAATTTTCCTCACAGTCCTTGAAAACAGTTTTTTCAGCCTGGATGTTTCTTAATATTTCGTCAAATCCAACCTCAAATGTTTCTTAAACTTAACGATTTCCAATGACAATAACAATCCAGATTAGGCAATTGTAATGCAAGAAAAGGTAGGCTCAGGTTTTGAGACATGTGATGGGTGTTTTACTCTACTTTCTTGCTTGTTTGATCAAAAATTTACTAGTAAAAACAATTTTTGCAAGTTGTTATTTGAAATTAGGCCAGTCAAAGTTTCTTAAAATTCCTTAATTTTTGCCTAATTTCAGCCTCATGTTTCTTAAAGACATGTTTCTTATTTAAAAAAGTGTACCATAATGCTTCGATTAAACGCTCTCTCGAATAGACGCCCTATCATTTGGAATTTCTCAATAAACGCCCCCCCTCAAATAGACGTCCCCTTCTAGAGGGGCGTGTATTTGAAACACAGAACAATAATTAACAATATACTAACATGCTTCTTTACCTTTACTTCGTGAAATAATAATAAGGATATGATGGCAGAGCTTTGCTGCAAACACAAATGCAAAATACCGACCACAGAAGCTTACACGAAAACCCATTCGAAGTAATGGAAGAAGATGTAACCGAAGCTGCTCCTTCTTTTAACATCATCGAGGAAGACGATGTTGATAATGACTTTGAACTAGATGTTTAGATTTGTTTTAGAATTACACTTCTGGAACCAGACTTTCATTATTATTATTATTATTATTATCAATAGTTGTTATTCACAGTTTCACGAAAGATCATCAGAAGTGTGACCTTCATTAGATGTTTTTTAAACATATTGCCTAGGAAGAGTGAAGAAATTCAATAAACACCCCGTTTAATCGAAGCATTACCGTATTCAAACTCACAGAATTAAGTAGAACAAAATTATCAGTATCATGCAGTCTTCTAAATTACCGAGAAGTGCATCGATTCCCTCCAGAGATCCTTTCTGCTGCACTTTTTCGCATGTAGCAATTAGTCGAAACAATGAATTCATATACAGGACACTTGATGAAACTCTGCCAGATGAGCTGAAATTTTCAGAAGACAATCAGATACAAGTAGAAGGATAAAGCTACCAAGACAGAAAAAACTCAAAGGACCGAGGTAAGCTATGTTTCCTAGTATTGGTGACTTTAATAATTCAACAAGGGGTTCTAGGTGCAACGTCATGCATATGAGTGTGGCATTTGAGGCCACGCCCATTCAAAGACGCAAATATGACAGTCAAGCCTAATCAAAAGAAACACTGTAACCAGTAAGTAAAAGCTTCAATGGCAAGGAAGGATTGTGAAATTCGTCATAGCAAACGTAGACATCAAATAATTATAGAGAAGAAAATGAAAAACGACTTCAGCGCTAAGGATTTCGCCCCCTGATTCCTTCTAAAAATACAACTACTCCCTGAATGACTTATGTAAAGTGAAAGACCACTGCACATTTTTCCTACGATGTTCTTTTCAGTGAGAATTTTACTGATGAGCAATGCAGTAGAAGTGTATGGACATGGATCTCCCAAACAATACCAAAACGAAGTATCAGAAACACCAATACAGTGTACTAGAACCACCTATTTCAGGTTAAACAATCCCATACCTCGAAGAGGATGCTTGACGGCTACTTGCCTGATCTTTCAAAAGTAACTGGAACAAATTGAGAGCAATGCCACCTTCAGATCCATCAAGGTCGTAAAGCAATTCAACATTTTTTCTGGAATGTATAACAAGCCATATCATGAGCTAGCTATTGGGGGAACAATTTCACAACACAGCGCAAAATCTACATACCACAGTGCAAAGTAGCGAGCAAAGTGGCTAATACTCTACTGAGTGCTTCTCAATGCAAGAAAAATGTTCCTGTATCATATGTAAATAGAGAGAATTGCAACTAAATAATTAATTTGTATTACTTCATTTTAAACTACGCTTCTTTACCAACTGAAAATTAGTTAGTTATTAGTAGTATTATTAGTATTTTTAAGTGAAGCTTTGTAGATGGTGATCTAATAAGGCTGTATAAAAAGATTTTGAAATAACATACACAGGTTGCAGTCAGCCTGACAAAGATGGTGAAGACTTAAAATGCACACTGAGAAGTATAACTTATCCTTGTACTTAAACAGCTAATAAGCAGATCCCTTTCCTGGGGGGAAGAGCCAGTCCACGTTCAGCGGTCTACTTAGATACTGCTTTCCATCTGAAATACTCAAGATCGACTTCAAGGAAATAAAAATTTCTCTAAGAACATTCCCTGGGACAACTGTAGCAACATGTTTGGGGTATCCTTTTGACTTCAAGATTGGATTGCATTAAAAACTATTATCTCAATACACGTTTTTTATATAAGAAAAAAGTTTGTAAGAAAATGAGGCTCAAATGTTCAAAATCTTAAGAAAATCGTAAGAAAATCGCGAGGCTCAATTCCCAAAATTGAGTGTTTTTATAGGCCAAAAATCGGTATTTCGTCGTTATTGTATTCAAAATGTTAAAGATGGAATTCAAATTCAAGTATAAAATATTATTAACGAAAGTGTAAACCACTCTAGCCAGTTTATTTCAGTAAAAGTTAAGAAAAATTTAAGAAAACTCAGGCTCAATTTTGGAAAATGTTAAGAAAATTGAGGCTGAGGCAAAATAATGATTTTCTTATAAAAAAAACGTGTATTGCTATATGAAGATGAGCATCTGTTTTGCATGACACCACTGCATTATATAAACACGAAGCATATTGATGCCAATGCTAAATAGAGAAAATATCTAGTAAATGGACTTGCATTTCATGGTTTTGATGCCCTAAGCAGAACTCAAATATAGCTTATGTCATGAAAATACTACAAATAGTACAACTGAGTACAGAATCAAGAAACAAGATGTCTCACATAATATTAGAGAATCGGTAAATATAAAAAGGTTTGCATATAAATTCAGAAAAACGTACCCTTTTTCAAAGCTGTCTAGATTTACAATGACCTCATCTTGGAAGAAGGAGACAATATTTTCTGAAATCCAATGCTGCATGAAAGAGAGTAATTCGCATAAGTGTCAAAGGTTCATTAGCAAGAATAGGGACCACTTACATAGTAAAGGAGTTGGTAAAAGTATACTTCTTTGTAAAGGGATGGCTTTAATCACATGCTTGTGCACAAGGGGAGATTCAGGAAATTTAAATATTCCAGAATTTGTGCATACATGCTATGCAAATGTTCCTAGTATTGGCACACAAGACAATATATGGACTGTAAGGATAAGACGATGCATGCACTGTAACGACAAAGGCTATCATGCTATTTACATCAATTCTCACTACAAATCGTACCACAACTCTGCTGTCAAGATTTCCTGTTCCTACCACGCTAGACAATTCATCATAGTACAGTGCAGCGGCTTCTGGGTCTTTCTTGATGCAGGTGTTTGCCATCTCCAAAAGGCTTGTAACCTTGGTCATCAGAAGGAAAAATAAGCAAAGCAATGCCAAAAAAATTTGATGCAAGTTCCTTAATATGAGCGTGCTTGTCAAATAAGAAGTCTTTTGCCTACCAAGATTTTTGCTTCGAGTTATAGCTATATTTAGTTTTTCCTCTTCATCTTTGACTTAACTTGTAAATTTTGTAACATCCCTTTTCATGTGGTAGTGTGTAAAGCAACTTTATTTGTACAATAAATATCAAAAATAAATATTATAAAGAAATATAGTATAAAACAATATAACAATAACAATACATATAAGAATAAAAATATAATATAATAAAACAATAAATATTATATTATATTATATTATATTATATTATATTATATTATATTATATTATATTATATTATATTATATTATATTATATTATATTATATTATATTATATTATATTATATTATATTAATCATATTATACTATATTATATTATATTACATTATATCATATTATATTGTATTATACTATACTATATTATATTACATTACATTAGATTCTACTATATTATATTTTACTATATTAATATATTAAAGATATAATACAACGGAAAAAAATGAGATGAGTGAAGTTGGAATATAAGTTTTGGTTGAATAATGATCAAAGGCAACATGAAGTGCAACTGAATCAGTCACAACAGAAATAAAGATTTTACAGATGCAGAACGAGTGTTGTATCGTTATGTAAACACTACTAGATATAAATAAAAGCTAATCCCAGTTGAGAAGCATCAGACAATAGAGAGAAAACCACGGGAATCTACTTCAACGATTCACATTAAATTCTGAATAATTTTGTGTAAATTTCTATAACAATCTCCTTACACATACCTCTTTAAGGCTCCCTGAACTTAAAACATCAACAGCCTGTGAACTTGAAAAATCAATGCTCTCATCGTTGTCTCTTTCCTCCCTGCATGAGTTAGTTTCAGTTGCATGATAAGGAATCTTAGAAGATGAAGTCAATTCAAAGCTGAACATCACTACTTCCTTTATGCTCAAACTTTGTAGGTAAATGGGGAACAACACCGAACAAAATCTGATCACATTTTAACTGGTACTAATTGATTTTGTCAAAATTTATCCTTTGAATGCTTAATTTTGGAAATTCTGCTTTCTAAATGAAATTTCTCGAGCAGCTAAGAACTGAATAATATAAAAAGTTTCTGTTTCCTGTTTAGCTCATTTTGTAGTGGTAGCATAATTTTCCTTCAAGCTAGCTGTGAATGGAGGCAACATATAAGCTAAAAATGACCCAATGGAGGCAACATCGAGTTACAACAATAATGAGACACACACCTTTTGCGAGCCATGCTCGCAACGATCATCACTGCACCAATAATTCCAGTTCTTTTGTATCTTAAATGAAGCACCACTTGAGATAATTATGTTACATAGCCAAACTCATTCGAGCAAGAATACAGCTGGACCGTAGGCAGCTGAACTGGATTGGGGGAGGAAGGCATGGATGCAGATGTCAGTTATGCAATGAACAAAATCTACCTAGTAGGAAATCTCTATCTACAATTTCAGTTAGTCATTACTCTTTTGTGCTTAATTGTAGGGGGTCATGTTGCACTTTCTCAAAATTTTCACCCCTCATAGCATTTTATAACGACCCTCCCACATTTTAGCAAAATGTGGGCACACCCATGTGCATCACTAACAGCAAAATTTTGACTGGCATTCTCATCCAATTATTCATGAATCAACTCTCCATCAAGCACTTCACAGCCGTTGTCAGTTGGAACACTGTCTACCACTCCATCCAATTTTCGCTTAGCACCATTAGGTGGGATCATTAACTTTCTACTTCCCTCACGGTTGCTGCGATTTTCCTGCTAGGTCATTTTATTACCGCCCCTCCACTTCATGAAAATCTAGAAAAATATCCACCCCCTTCTAATTCGACCCCCCTACAATTAAGCACAAAAGAGTAAGGGCAGTCTCCTCCTAGCCCCCTCTCCCATAGCCAAAGAGCCTGATATATAAGTGGTGATGGTTTGCCAATTGGAGCATAATGCTCGGTTATATCATGGCAACAAACTTTAGCATAAATTTCAGAATGATTTCAATCCAATGATCAAAATTGCCTTAAAATGAAATGATGGGATTGATAGAGGACATCCAAATGGTGAGAGCACGGAAAGAACAATAACTTTAGCAATAGCTTCTGACATGTAACAAGTCCTGAAATCAACTTGCCTTATTTCCCTGCATCCACTAGATACTCTTAGTCAGAATGACTTTCAAGGAACAGAAACAGAACTTGTTTGGTACCAAACCAATTTGAGCTTTTCATGTTTCTTGGTTAAAGAATTGCATATACCATTCAAAGTGGGGACTGGATGGCTCTGTGTCCCTTCCTGCTTTGGATGGCACAGTAAACTATATTCTGTAAATTTGTGTTTCTAGCTCAATTATAATGGTGATAAAAAAACTGCATCCACACAAGTGCAACATTATTGCAGATATCAAAAAACACACAAAAGCATCTTCAATTTAGCACTTAAATCTCATCAAGTGCAAAATTAGGGAGACCAAAATATGGTTTTTATTAGCAACTGCTTTCTAAACCGACTAACAAATTCTAAATTCGAAAAATACGTACTTGACAGATGAACTGGACAAGTGCTTTCTTATCAGAATATACATGTCATCCTGGACAAAATTGAACAAATTATTAAGGTTTCTCGTATCAGTAATACCTTCTCAGAGCAACAAAAGCAATAGATTAAAATGCAAAGTGAACAAAACTACAAACGGAATCAGTAGGAGAATAGAACTGAAGTGTAAAACGCGTGAAATACTATATTTTTTCCGAGAAGCACGTTTATTTAAAGCAAGCTGAAAGTAAATACGTGATTTTCAGTTCCAACAAAAATTTCAATTCCAATATTTTGACTGATGGCCCAAGATTGAGTCGAAACGTTTTGTATATGTCAACAAGGACTGTCAACTATGGTTGTATATGGAATGTAATATATGTCAAGTATGGTTGTATATGGAATACAATATATGTCAACTATGGTTGTATATGGAATATAATATATGTCAACTATGGTTGTATATGGAATATAATATGGAACTGTGGAATATAGGGAATTATCAAAATTGGATCTAAAGAAAGAAAAATAAATGGTGGCTCTCTTTGTCGTCGTACTTATTTTCAAATTTATACAGAAGCTACGCTTCCCATCATCTACTTCAACAAAATTAATAATTACTTAGGAAACTGAGTTTTAAACTTAGCCTTTCCTGTAGGTCTATTAAATGTGGAAAATTTTCGTTATGAATTTTGTATTAATGCCTAAGCTTGTTCACTTGACGCTTTAATCCTTCCAGAAACATTGGTATACTCGATTATCCGAATATTCAGCTTATCCCAACAGCCGTTCTGAAAATTCATTCCGAGCTGCTTGCATAATCGAGGATTTACCGTATAGCAGGCGTGGTAATAGAAATGCATAGTTCAATACCAAATCATCATATGCCCATTCTCAATCGTGCAAAATCTGTGCTCAAAAATGATATTCAAAGGCAGATGTACAATAATGACATACATCTCTTTAAAGTGGGTTGTTACACAGCTTATAAAGAAAACTAAATAAGACCAACTATTTACACCAATTTACTCTAAAACTGGTGCCTTGACTCAATCTCTCGCTCACTGTTCACCCAGCAGCAAATGGGTTCCCAGTGGGAACACTGGGGAGATAAAGGCGGCGAGAAAAGGAACTGGCCACCCTACCTCACATGCCGATGGCTCAGGATAAGTGTCCTGGCTAGCAGGCACTCCCCTACGTACGAAAGTATACGGGACTACCTTTACCTTGTATTTTACTCTAGAATAAGTCAGATATAGCGAAATTGTTAGAGAGATAATGAGGATTACATGAGGATGTCTTTGTTATTTACATCTATTATTTACATATTTGGCAATAGCAGTCCTCTCCACAAATCAAAAATCCCAGAGAGTTTCGCCTCGTAGATCAAATTCTAGCATCAACAAAGTACGTAATTCTGTAAAACATTTCTGTACCTCAAAGATGGCATCATTTGACGAGCTTTGCACCAGAATAGAACTGACCATGGTAAATAACCGTCTAATTTGTGACGTTGAGAGATTGTCCATATAATCTAGAATTCCCTATGAGAAGACAATTAAAGATTGCTATTACTTGTTGGGGATACACGCACTCAAAGTTTGAATCATTGGTCGGAGCTAGGACAGTGCATGATCTTAGCATGTGCAGCAAGGTTTACTTCTCATTTGGCTTCTCAGCTTATCTCCATAACAAATGCGTTGAGATCCGTTTGATAGCTAGCACCACAATGAGAGTACAAAGTAAGATGGGGCATTGGGTAGGGTAAAAAAGCAGAGTCTGAGTTGAAACCCATCTGAAAGATGGAGGATTGGGAAAGCATATATGAAATGTGATTGTTAATTGCAAAAAATGTGAATTACTTTAAGATACATCATCATCATCATCATCACCATCATCATCATCATCATCATCACCATCATCATCATCATCATCATCACCATCATCATCATCATCATCATCATCATCATCATCATCATCATCATCATCATCATCATCATCATCATCATCATCATCATCATCATCATCATCATCATATTGCTATCTCGGCCGAGATAGAATTCGATACACTTTTCCATTGTAACCGGAGTGATGGCCTGTGGTAGAGCGTCTGCCTCACAACCGGTAGGTAGTGGTTCGAGCCCCGGCCGAGTCATACCAAAGACTTTAAAAATGGTACTCATTGCCTTCTCGTCTAGCGCTCGACATATGAGAATGGAGTGGGAAAGTTAAACTCGCGGAGCTACCAGTGGACCAACCACCTGCTGTAGCTTTCACTGCATTCGCAGACGCGTGGCCTGGGGCTATAGAAACGAAGATAGGCGCCGCCCTATGCACCATTGGTGCGGGAAAGGACTTTGACTATGAGTTTGACTTTCCATTATACCCTGTCAGTCATTACTGCTAGAAGGTCTTCCTTGGGTATGGCGTTGTTCCTGCATATGATGTTTGCAAAGGTGAGCCTCCAAGACCGTTTGTGTGATGACAGAAGTCTCCAAAAGTATTGAGATACATGTGTCTAAATAACAAATAGATCCATGCCTACATACCTTGAGAAAGATTGTGAAGGGAGCCATCTTGTCTGGGTGTGAATCGACAAGATTGCTGAGCACATCGAATGCTGATTCAATTTCAATTTCTAAGCCACTCCCAACGTGGGTAATTAAAGCAGCAACAACTTCCTGAAAAATATAGTATCTTCAAAGCAAGAAAAATTCGATACTTCATGTTCCTTAAGCTAGATAGGCATACAAGAGACACACTTATATACTAAATATTGCACAGACTATTTGAATTTGTACAAGCATTAAATCTATCAAACGAGCATTTATTGAAATGAAAATGTGAGCAGAAAAGGAGTATAAATATATATATATATATATATAAAAGCACACCTGACAAGGAACAACCTACACCAAGATCAAGGGCAACAACGAATACTATACCGAAGCCAACTACACATGATGACACCGAGCTGCTAGCAATAAAGCTTAATCGGAACTATGATAAGGTAGCAAGGTACGAATCACACCAAGAGTATTTATCAGCATGCATCAAGGACCAACTAATTCCCATGAATTTCAGAGTACAATTGGAACCATCAATCGGCAACCATGACGAAGCTTTCTTATCCACGTGGTATGATAAAATCCAGAAGTTTTCGATTGAACTAATGAAAGATACCATGAAATTCTGTGATAAGACCATCACCAAAACCAAATCAGAAATACAAAGCCAAGAAGAGCAAATAAAAAATCAAACAGATCAAGAAGAATACAACGAAATAAAGACCACCATTACAAAATTCAATGAACAAAAAGTCAAGGAACTCCAACGCAATAAAACCGCAAAACACAGAAGACTACGATGGAACCTTAACACAAAACAAAGACAGGATAGCAAAGGACAACATTCAGTCACGCGAGCAAACCATGGAGCACAACCATACACGGAAAGGAACTCTACTACTTACGCAAAGGAGTCCTTACCCTCCAGAGAAGCACCAATTCTGACGGAACCACGCACATACGCAGAGATCTTGAAGCCTAGATTCAACAATAGGAAGAACCGTCCAATAGCTGGGAACACTACCCACAACGGTAATCAAAGCGATAGAATATCAAGAGGCATACCAAACACCGATGTTCCACCGCAACCACAAGGGAATGGGTACACCAACTACAAGACTTCAAAAAACTTAACAAGCCCCCGACCAACAGAAGTGGAAGGGGGCATACAACAACTCCTCGCCAACACATCAGAAGCCTTCAAGCTTTTACAAAACAACTTCGAAAAACTCGTCGTTTTACAGATGACCCAGATGGGCCTTAATTTTTGCCCCCGCCCACCACAATATGATAAGAACATATTACAGAACGATTTAAAAGCATTTTTTAGACGAATTGAATTAAAAGCCCATTTCGGGATATCCGCATATGAACCAACAATTTTACAACAACTTAAAGATAATAATAAGCTATTTAAACCTAACAACATTGACCCAACCATCCAAACCTTTCAACTTGCAGTTAAAACAGATTTAGAAAATTTTGAACAACCACATCCACCCAGGGATAATTTAACTAAGCAACAACGTAAAGCACTCGCTGAACTCAAAAATAGAACTGATCTTATAATCACCAGAGCCGATAAAGGCGGTGCCACAGTCATCTGGGGCATCGAAGAATACCTTGCAGAAGCAAATAGCCAGTTAAACAATTCGGAATTTTACCAAGAACTTTCTACGGATCCATTTAATGACTATCAACAAATAATAATAAACTCACTTAATGAAATGCTTTCTGAGAACATGATTACTAAAGAAACAGCAGAAGTTTTGAAACCCAAAAATGTGAAACCTGCCCGTTTCTACCTTTTACCCAAAATACATAAAAAGAACATCCCCGGTAGGCCTGTAATCTCATCAATAAACTGCCACACTACTAAATTATCAAGGTATGTTGACTACCATATAAAGCCTCTAGCCACAAAAGTAAAGTCTTATATAAGAGATACGACAGATTTTATAAACAAACTACAAAACATTAAATACGTACCCCATAATGCAATTTTAGCTACATTAGACGTCAAATCTTTATATTCCAACATCAAGCACAATGAAGGTTTATTAACCTTAGAAGAATGCCTAGACAACAGGACTCACAAAGAACCACCATCGAAAGTAATAACCACCCTCATGAACCATATACTCACTCTAAACAACTTTAATTTTAATGGAAGGAACTTCCTTCAAATAAAAGGCTGTGCCATGGGAACCATAGCAGCTCCTTCTTATGCTACCATTTATATGGGAAAATTTGAAACACAATTTATATACCCTGAAATCGACAGCGATTGTCTCTTTTATGCCAGATATATCGATGATATTTTCCTGATATACACAGGGGGTGATACAAAACTCACACAATTTTTAAAAGATCTTAACACCAAACATGATTCGATAAAGTTTGAATATGAAACATCCACCAAATCTATTGCATTTCTTGATACTTTGATATATATTGATGAAAAAAGACACCTACAAACTACACTTTATACAAAACCCACAGATACACACAA
>WIPJ01000500.1:7854-28147 GCA_018155075.1 Cassiopea andromeda
GGTACTCATAGTACCCTTTTAACCATATTTAAGGCCCTCCTTGGAAGTGTCGGCCCCCAGTTGGAACATTTCTGGTGCCACCCCCTCCTCGAAAGATTCCTCTTGATCCCTTTCTTCCCACACTGGTTGACAGGGGAAGCAGGGGGCATATCAGGGAGATCATTTTTCCTCGAATATGCCCCCCAGAAAAGCAATCGACGGGCATGCCTGTCAAGGTTGCCAGACTTGAGATTTCATCCCACAATCTTGGGAATTTTTATGGCCAATGGGATTTTTCTTAGAATTTAATTTCCTAAAATTCTTTAAGATAAATCTTGGGAATTATGGAAAATTCTCCAGGTACTTTTTTGTCAATTTCTTCAAATCATTACCTTTCATGTTTCCATTGATTTTGCTTGCTTACAACTTTTCCAACTATCTCTCCACAAAATAAGTAAATGAAGCAAGTACGCAGGGGTACCTTTTTCTAAGTATAATGGACGCATCTTAATATTCAAAGTGAACGTTTCTGTAAGTTTGATGGTGCGGTTTTACAAATCTGATCAGAGGGCAACGCCCCTGACTGAAATTCTGTGAACCGGCTGCCATCATTCTATTTGATTTTGACTCAACAGCCCTGCAAGGCGTATAATCACATATGATTAAGGGAATTAGTAGCAAAAGTTGCTATGGATAAATGACGTCATTACAAATATCTGAACTTTGGGATTTATTCTTGAAAACAATGCATACTTATAAAATTTTGTCTACTGTAGAAACTTTCCACCTCTCCTCCAACCCGCGCAGAGTGGGCCCAGAGGCAGGAAAAATTGAAGTTGGCATATTTCTGTATCTGCAAATATCCATTACTGCGGCACTACTCGCTGTTGATACATTTGAAATATTCAATAACTTTAGCATTCACACAAATCACTGTTCAAATAGTTTGATTATCTTGCCTATTAACTAACTTTGCTTGAAAAAACTGTCTTTATAGCTTGTAAATTACCCGTCATTTCAAAATACTGCCGTCAAAATCTTTAATTATTCTCTTAAGTGACGTTGTCGCTCCATAATACTCTCGTCAACATTCTTTCAGACATCTTTCGGTTTCTAGGAGAATTGAAGCTCAACATCTTCATACAATGGGCCATTACGTATCGAGTTAATTCAATTTACGCACAAAAATGGCACATACAAGCAAAGTTAGAATCAGGGATGTGCCGATAAGGGGGCATCGCCCCCCCCCACTATTTTCAAACTTGCAAGAAAGTTGGTCAAAAGTTAGCCAGGCTGCCAAGAGGGTTGGCCACAGTATTTTCTGTGACCTATTTTTAGTAACACTTTATTAACAATAGTTGGTCAGTTGGTCAAAACGCCCCCTCCCCAACAGGTGTCCAGTACACCACTGGTTAGAATCAATACATTCTCTTCTTTATTGGAACCAGTAAGATTGAGGTACAGACTGGCTGTTCATAATTTTTTCAAAATTTTGCTGCTGAATTGTTCTTATCTGAGGTGGTCTCTCTTGCATATCAATTTTATTTCATGGCAAACGGTTGTAAACAATTATAAATATACCAGGCTAACCAGGGGCGTCTAAACGAGTTGAAAAGAGAGGGGCCTGGAAACTAGGGTCGGAGATAAGTTCGGAGTTCTGGTTATCTGGGTTGGCTACATCATCATTTTCAAAGCTTTTGGGATATGAACAAATAAATATTTTATGGTATCTTCTTCTGCAGAAATGAGCAAAAAGAGTGAAACTTTCTTTTTCAAGCGAAAAAGGTAAGGGCGTGCCCCCTGCCCCCGATGCCCCTGGCACTAAGATAGTGACTAGTTTCGAAAGGAGTGACAGCAAAAACCTGCACATAAACCTAAAATTTTGAGTCGAACCTGTTCATGTTCTTATGTGATGAAATTATTTAAGTTATCAGGATGCTTGTTCTTAGTTCAGGGTGCAAAAAATGCCTGGGAACACGATGGTTGACAGTTTAGCATTGACAGGTTATGGCAATACAGTTAGCCACCCAAAGCTTTGTAGCTTAAAACGTAGGTTTGAACCTGCCTATCACAAAACGTATGTACTTCTTTTAGAGCATCCATGAAAAGGGTTGATTAGCAAACGGGCTAAGTCAAATTACCAGTAGAAAAAATAAGCAAACCTGAGTAACTTATTAGTAAACGTCATTTATGTGCATTTATATGTATTTTTGTGGTTGTGTCTTAATTTATTCATGTTATGCGCTATTCATGTTAATGGCCACGGAGTTTTCATATCTTGCACTCCGTGGTATTGTCCTTGTAGTATAGTTGAGTTAGTTGTAAGTAGTATTGTAATGCGTAATCGCAAAAAATGTATTGAATAGAAAAAATGAGCCTCTACTAAGGACCTAGCTAGAGTATCAGGCTGAAAAGGTTCTAATGATTTGAAAGCAAAATACACAATGTCAGGATGTAGGTTCTTAATATACGAAGGTTTTTATGTGCAAGTTTTTACTGTAATTCATATGTTATTGTAAAGGGCATCGCTATCCAAAACCATATGCCACGACAGTGCTTCAGCCCAGATTGGCCATGGGGGGGGGGGCGAATTTCCCCCACTTTTGCCAAGAAGGTGTTCAGGTTTTCTTTAAAATCGGTGAGGAAACAACTGGGGGAGAAGTAGCAAATCTTCAGAGAAACAGAGGGCTTGGCCAAAAACATTTCATTTATGAGCCCTTCCACTTTTATAACCCTATCCACGCCCCTGCTTCAGCCTCACCATGTTCCTTATTTGTTCTTAATTTGTTCTTAACTTCCCATCAATTGTGGCCAGTGTTCTTTCACAATTGGTCCTATATGCAAAATAGTGTACAACCAAACTATTTGAAAACCCGTCATTAGGCGCAGCCCCTCCCCCTCCCACGGTTGGAAAAAGTGGTGGATGTAAAAGACAATTGTAGGTAGCATCTTTCTTTTGAAAAAATACTTGATTAAAAACTTGTGAGAAATAGTTAGCTGACAAGATCTAAATACGTTGAAATCGCCTTCTTACTGGAAAACCGTTGAAGTTTCTTATATAACTAGGTGGGCGAAGCTCCTATTTTCTTATAAAATAAATATGCGAAAAGCTCCCCCCTATTCAAGGCCTATATCCACAAAACCAAAGGGAAAAGTGTTTCGCAATTGGCAACCTTGTTCTAAATATCTACTACGCACAGTTACTTTTTGATGCAGTGAGGCAGAAGACTGAAGTCACCTTCTGTGAATGTTACAAACATCTTACCTAGAAGCAGTTCAAGGCAATTAAAAAACATATCACAACATTATTTTCAATCTAAAACTATACCTCTAGACCTAGTGTCTACGTACACTAAATGTACAAAGCTACACGATTATATGAATACTTGATGCTGAGATTTTTGAAAATAATGATTAAAATATGTCCAACTATACTATACAACTACAGCTATTTGAAATAATTACGCAATAAAAGCAGCTATTTTTTAATACATCGTAGAGAGCTAGTAAGGGAGCAAGCAGTTTGTTTAATTCTACACGTTTTTTTATAAGAAACCATTTTATAAGCAACCTAGTACTAGATAGCCCAAAATTTAAGAAATTTTTAGAACTAGAAGGAAAGAGCTAAGAAACTCTAGACAAATAGCACATTGAAATCGTTACCTGGTTCAACGTAAAGCTGTACCAAAACAATGTGAATATGACATTGCTTTAGAATCTAAATCGTAGGCCTACTCTCGCATTTTGTTTGTTATAGGATAAATAGTTTGCTATATTCACGTACTGTGAACTCCTTCACAGCAATTAAGTTCGCCAAATTAAGAAACTTTTAAAACTAAAATGTGGCCAATAATTAAGAAACTTACAGTACTAGATCTTGAGCTAGGTTTCTTATTTAAAAAAAACGGGTACTCCGCGTGCGTAGGAGATGAAATTGTAAAAAGTATCGAGGACTATATAGGGGTAGATACCCGATACCCGACACGTTTCTTAAAAACATGATCAGGCAAATATCGCCAGATCAAGGGCAATGAACTGCAAATTTCTAGATATAAAGTTGATTTCAACTGCATACCTGGAATTTGCGAACTAAAACTGTTCGTATTGTGTACAACCTTTGAAAGTCAGCTAAAGATATCGCTAGCTTAACAGATAAAATCATCAACTAAAACGTGAAGTGTCTAATAAAGAAACAAGCCAATGAGAGGGTTAGAATCAAGCAAGATACACTCTTTTCTTTTATAAGGATATGGTTTAGAAGAATATTGAGGCTCAAAATCGCTGAAATTCAAGTACAATTTAAGAACAATGTGAATTTTTCGTATCCTGGTCGTACTACTGCCTTCAGGTGTACTTCTGCATTATTGATACAAATATAAACTCTTGGTTAGTTTTATGATGTAGTAAAACATCAAAAAAAATTGGAATACATTCCTTAAATATTGTGGCGGAGCTACACCTTTGGTATTTAAGAATATGTTAAGAATAATTCTAGGCTCAAAATCAGAAAATGTTCAGATTATTGAGGCTTGGTAAAAAGTTTGGTATTCGTATAAAAAAAGGATTGCAATCAAGCAACAGCCAAATTTTTAATAGACATGTATCTTGTGGATGTATGACATATGATACTGCTTTGAATTTCTGTGAGATAGATTACACATTCCACAAAACATTAAGCTGCCAAACGAGAATGGTGATTTGACCGAAATTTTGCATAAATGCTAAATTGATGACAGGCATATCTAATGTTATAGCAAACAAAAGGAATCAGACGATTGTAAAGAAATCCACAGGACTTCAATGAAAGCTCATTAACGCTAGCAATACTCTATCTGTAACCTGCTAGTTCTTCGTCTAGTTGTGTGATAACGCTACAGAGATAGAAATGCCCTAAAGTCTAAAAACTTGATCTTTCAACGGTCAAAATAGCAAACTTAAAATGTTAGCCACAAAAATAGTTATCCCATCTGCATTGTGAAAGTTGTCAAATTACATAGGTAACGATGAGTAGGCGAATG
Source organism: Cassiopea andromeda (assembly GCA_018155075.1). NCBI lineage: Eukaryota > Metazoa > Cnidaria > Scyphozoa > Rhizostomeae > Cassiopeidae > Cassiopea > Cassiopea andromeda. The sequence goes on from WIPJ01000500.1 coordinate 12,852, forward strand.
GCTTGGAAATAAATATTTTTCTACAAAAATATCTTTTACCCGCAGTTCAACTAAAATCCTAAAATCATAAGTATATACAAATATTGTGAGAGAAAATAATACTTCAATAGACAAATATTTATGCTATAATTAAAATGCAAAAACATAAGTTCGGTTCTTGGTTACATCTAATCTATAAATCGAATGTAAAGGATAAAACCGCTGCGACCAATATCTAGGCCATCGCCACCAATGCATTGTGAGGAAAGGGTACATAACAGACAGTGGTGGGCATATCGGGGGGCACATGTGGGGGGCTACCCACTAATTCTAGACTTGACAAATTGTGACAAAGTTGCATACGTCGTGAGTCACAGGTACAGAATAATTGACAATGCTAATTTGGTTACCCCCTAATAAATGTGGACTCATATCACTGATCACAGGCAGTTTAGATGACATTGTATATTGAAATGTAAGCTATTAGCCAGGCAGTTCCAAACTGGCACTACAGCTTTGCCAAAAAGTTCTGCTTGTAGTAGAAATTGGTTGCATTCCATCAACCCTGCACATGAAGAAGATTCAGTCAATGCAGTCATATGGCAATGTTGTGTAATACACATGGTGCTACCATAGAAAACATTGATGGCAAAATATTTTGCCAGAAGAGGTGGACATAGAATTGTTTCTTGGATCAGGGCTACCAAACATGTGGCCCTTCTTTTATGACCTTAAATCAGAGAGTAACCCTCCAGCTTTGACCCAAGTTTGAAAGTGTCCCTCTGTGAAAAATGTTGGCAATCCTGCCTTACATCTTTGAGTAAGGAAGTAGGGAAAGTTATAAGGGCTCAATTTCACTTTCAGGGACATTAACAGAAAGCAACTTTAGATACACATAATTAAATCTTTCCTATATCATTTCATAGTAAAGTAAATACTATGGCAGACCACTAAGACTCACATATCAAATAGAAAACTACAGCTCTAATAGCACTACCAAATGCAGTAATGTCAGACTTGCATGCAAAAGCATCTTTCTGAAAGCAATACAATGCCCATGCCCTAATCTCATGCCAAACCAATTCTAGCAAAAAGGATTGTGGCTAGGTTACAGAAAGGAGCACTAGGATATTCAATAAGTTCTGTAGCAGGGCAGGTACTGCCACTTTTCTCTAGTTTTGCAATAATCATGCTGAACATTTGGAGAGCTTCTTATTTAAACATGTATGCAAAAATAAACTAAGCACTATACAGCAATAATCAATAGTTACTAAGTGGTACACTAATCTGAGCATAATAAAAAACAGCTAAAATCTATAAAGTAATTGAGAATAAAAATTATAGAAATACTGGCCACAATATTCATGCACCTTTAGCATTGCACAGAATAGAACAATTGCATTGATACTTTAGTAAATATGAATTCTAGCACAATTTGATGGAGGAACTAATGGCACTCAAAAATTTCAAGAAAATGGTTTCATATCAAAACATTGAACAGGAAATGCTACAGCCTAGAAAATGAAAGCCGAATTGAATCAAATCAAGGGGGATAAATTGCTACACATTATCTGAAGGACAGTTTTGATACCATTATGCACATTTATCATAAAGCATATGCTGTCAATATGACATTCTTCATCCAAGGCTAGAAAACCAGCTGGTGAAGGCCATATACAGTTGTGGGTATGCATATATCAAGTCTGGGCTCTTAGAGAGTGCCAACCAAAGTGTACCCTTAATGCAGCATTTCTCAATAGTGGGGCGCACCCCTTGGGGGCATGATGTGATGCTAGAAAGGGCATGTATGAGCCCAGGGAAGAGGTATACATAAACAATTTTATGACAATCATCTTGTTTAAAGTGAGTGGGGGTATGAAACATTTCTCTTGTCAGTTGGGGGGCTTTGCAAAATTTAATTGAGAAGCACTGCTTTAATGTGATGAGAACTTAGCTTTTATTTTAGACCTACCACTAATGACCAACTTCCAAGGTCAGGAGAATAAAATAATGAGCAGCTCCTTTTGCAAATTGTTCATGGTGTAATGCTGGTGCCAATCTCAGGAATAACCTACATGCTCAAGCACATAAAGTCAAATACCCTTACCGTAAAACGCCACAAGTTCCAGCTTCATGACTCATCTAGCTCACTATATATCCAACCATTGACATATTTTGATTTCTTTTGGAATGTAAATCTAACAAATCAGCAACTGTTGCCAGATTGAAGATACAGTAATGCTACAACTGTACTTTGCACTTCATGGCACTGCGAATCAATGAAAGTTAAAAGAAGTTTCTCCAGGTATAACGGAACAACTCCCAATAGCATACATGTCCTTCATGAAAAATTGTACATCTTCATATAAAGCAAATAGCCATTAAATACGTATGGTCTCCTCTGTACATGTGGTAATCTAAGAAACATTATGTCCCTCTTCCATGAAATGAAACTTTGCATTATCATTGGATCTTCTTTCTGGGAGCAAAAAAGTGGAATACAGAGTTAGTCATATCTCCAAATATCCACAGGTCTCTCAAGCACATACTTGCTCCTGCTATAATCCATAAAGCATAATTAAAACTATGTCAGAGAGGGGTTGTTGTTCATCTAATCTAGCTTCCTCTACTCCTCTTGTGTATAACTACCATTGTTTGTCTGTTATATAGTATTTTTTAAGCCTTCATTCCAGAATTTGGCTCCCTATTTGGGGTGCTCCTGCTGGAATCATTTGTATGAGCTGGGTTCAACTGCACACTGATTGCATATTTGTCATTCTCCTTCTGCAATGGTACATGATGGCCATTATTTTTCCCATCTTGAATATGAGGGCTTCCTTTGTTCTCCATTATTGCCTTAACATGATTTGACACACCCGCATGATCAGCCTCTGATTCATCTTTCTGCTCTTGTTTGACTGCTACATAACCTGGGACCTGTTGTTGCACATATTGAGGTATACCTTGAGGTATGCTACCGTTCAAGCCAAAATATGGAAAAGCTGGAAACGGATTATACATGAATGCTGGATATCCGCTTTTGGCTACTGAAGTGGGCTCACTCACGTTTGATGCCGGTTTTCCTTTAACTTCTGTTTCAGTCGATGAGGATGTACTAGCAGTCGTTTGAAGGGATGTTAGCACTGATGACTGTGCACTGACATCCGTCATGGTTGGTGACATCATTGGGAATCCAAGGCTGAAGAACGGCCTACCGTTTGCATCGCCATTCATAAATGTTTGTAGAAAAGAACTCATTGGGTAATTCAACACATTGTTGTTTGTAGTTGTTACACCGGTGATTCCCATTTTGGTTGGATCAAAAGATGGAATAGTACCCCCCGGACTTACCAACAGCATAGTTCGTTCTGGTCGCTTATCATTGACCTTAATTGCTGACTTGTTTCTTCTTCTTGGTTTATATTTGTAATCCGGGTGTTCCCTCATGTGTTCTGCCCGTATGCGCTTCGCTTCATCCACGTACGGTTGTTTCTGCTCGTCTGAAAGTTGTTTCCATTCTAAACCAAGTCGTCTGCTGATTTCACTGTTATGCATCTTTGGATTTTCCTGTGCGAGCTGCTGCCTTTTCATCCGAGACCAAACCATGAACGAATTCATCGGCCGCTTTATGTGTTCTTCCTTTTTAGAACTTTTCACCTCACTGTTCTCTTCCCTTTCTTGGACGGAAAGTGTATTCATTCCTGATTCCGGTGTTTGTTGTGTACTGCCTGTTGATTCCATCTTGTTTTTGGATTAATGCACGGTTACCAACATCGCAAAGAAAATTGTTTCTTTTGTCTATTAACAAGGGCCTAGCACAATGGCTTTTGTGTGTGCAGAGCTTCACTTTTTATTTCGTAGTAAATGTTTAGAGCACCACAAACCGTTGCTTGTTCTTTTGTCTGGTTTCGTCTGTATTGACAGTAGCCTTTGATTTTTCAAATGTTTCTTGATAATTATTGCTAAGTACCTTTTGTTCATAGACTATCTTTCGACATCATGCCGAAACAACTCAAACGACTCAACCGTCAATTAACTACCCATGTGACCTTCAATAGGCAATATGGCGGACTAAAATATGCGCCTTCGTAGTATATTCACATATTTGTTCATAAGTACTGTTGCATAGCGGAAAAAGTCAAGAAACGTTCAATATTACAGAGAAAAATCATAATGAGCTTTGCAATTTTGATAAGGAAACTGTTAGAAAGCAAATTATAATATCAAATTAAGATTTGGGCTAGCTGTTTCTTTGGCCTTTACTTACAACTGGCGTTGAAACTTGAACTGTATCAAGACAAAGGGATTAGACGTATTCAAATTCTATCACAGTACAAAAAAGCGGCAACATGTTGCTACTTTTTCGTTCTGTGGTAAAGTTCTGTAGTATTCAAAATTAGGTAGGCCTACTACTTTAATGGTGGGAACTTTTGTGAGAAAAAAATTCGCGAAATTTCGGAACAAGATATCGCGAGTTCCGATACTTGTTTGCAAATTTCGAACATTTGAGACCGAAAAAAGTTCATTTCTGAGTGATAAAATCTTGCGAATGAAGAATAGTGTGGGGAAAAACAAAAATTAATTTGCCTCTTCAGAATTGCCAGGGTTTATACCTTTATACTTTGCACAAGCATTTTAGTGTTATTAAGTGGAGGGTCCCTTGCAAATCAGCTCCGGCTGAAGAGCTACCCTCCGTAATTGAAATAAAATGAAAATATTTAAACTAGAATACTGTATGAGTAATTTCCAATTCGATTAAATCGTTGCTGGCAATAGAAGATTTCTGGTAGAGATTAGGTCATAGTTGCTTTGCAGAGGACTGTATATTCCTTTACTTGAAGGGGGATCCATATTTATAACGTGGGATTCAAAAGATTGAAAACGGAGTGCTTTGTAGACAGGAGCAAAATTTTCAAAGAAAAACTTTGGCGAGTTGAAAAGTTTCCATAATTTCGCTACCAAACTTCTCGCGAATTTTGAGTTTGGAATTTTCAAAGGTAGAAAGCATAGAGATTAACTCCATGGTAGAAAACTTCACAAAAACTATTAAAATCACGAGACTTTCTGCTCTTAAAGCATAGGTGAATGTGGAAAATATTCCTGCGTCGAGCATAAGAAGAATGAAGGAATTTGACATGATGAAGATAGATATATAGGAACATAAAGTATTTTGTCTCATGTGGTGGGACAAAATGGGCTACACTGGTTTTTATTAAAGGATAGAGTAAATGGAAAAGTGGAAAACGAAGGCCAAGAATTTCATAAGTAGATAGCATTAAGCAATAGGCATAGAAGATTTAGGGGAAGTTGCAAGACCTGCCAAGAGCAGAGAAGAAATAAGATGCAGAACAGCCAACAACTTGGAAGAAGACGGCATGATGAAGATGAACAATCAAAGAAAAGAAGTTGGTTCCATTCATTTCTGTAAGCTTCGTTCGTAATCCATGTAGCCAAAATTTAATAGGATTGCCATTGAACCCTTTAGTGTCTACTGTATATGCACTAGTCTACAAGATTATTGGAGGCTTGCTGTTGGAAGTGTTTTTAGGGGTGTTAGAGGGTGCTGATTCCAAAAATGTACATATTTGTGTGAGTATTTGGTCTAGTTTTGCTGCTACAAAACCTGCTCTTGTTGCTCAATAGATAGCTTTTTGAACATTCTGAACTCTATTGAACAACATTCTGAACTCTATTGCAATAATTTATTTCAATTTTTGTTTCTAAAAAAGTCTCAAATGCGTTATGAAAGCCCTTTGTACCAGATGTGAAAGAAAAGACAAAAATATGTCACAACATGCGTTTATGATGAATTCTAAGTCTGGATTGGGCCTGAAGGATGACCAACCATCGCCGAAAAATAAGTACCATTGACAGGACCAAAATGATTTGGAAAACCTTTTATGTCATTGCTTTGATAAAACAAAATTGCTGGAAAACAAAAATATGCATAAAGTATTTGGCGAATGTACAAAATTTTCAAGTCGAAGAAAGTTGGCAGTAGATCAAGAGAATAGTTGAAGCAAAATAGGCCGGCATTTTCTAAACTTCGTGCTGCCTTCTTTTGAAGCTATTTCTTTCATCAAAAACTGGCTGATTTTGTTCTAGGATTATGGCTAAGGTATCCAAATATCAGGCAAATCTGATAGCCTGACTGAAAAAGAAGAAAATGTGAGAAAAAATTTGGAAGTAAGCTTGGACACCAAGATAAACTTTGGGCTCCTCATTTGGTTTGCAAGAATTGTGCTGAACATCTAGGAGAGTAGACAAATGAAAAGAGAAAAACTGGATTAGTTTTTGGTACTCCTAAGGTTTGAAGAGAGCCCTCAAGCCATCTGAATGATTGCTATTTTTTGTAGTACATGAGGCTGGAAATATCCTGGTATACCCTCAGGTATTAGACGTGCTTCCTATTCCAATGATCTTCATGCACCAATTTTTCATGGATTTAAAGATTCAAACAATGAAGTCAGCTGAAGTCAGCAGCCAACCTTAAACTGACCAAGAAGCTACCAATGACGATACTTTGTTGCTAGAAGTAGGCAAGATTTTTAATCAACCAACGTTTTAAGTTCAACTGTCGTTGTTGCAATTGCTTAGTATTTTGTACTGCTGCAATGGTAATAATTTCTATAACTTTTTCAAAAACTTAATGTGGAGAGTTTTTTCACAAACATACTACTATACTCTTAGATACTTATGACATAATATCTGACTAACGCCTTGAATAATACTCCTCTGAAAGCTAACTACACGTGTTTTAAACTAAACTTCTAATTTATGATAATTTATGATGACTAAATATGGATTTAAAACATTATATCTCCCCCTTTCCAGAAGAAGTACTTGGGTCCATAAGAGTTTGTTTCTAAAATGTGGAAATCAACATAATGATTAAGATAATGTTTTGAAATAGATTTGCTGAAACATACAGTAACTAGTACTTACAATTTCAATGGACAAAAATTACAGAATTCTCAAATTTTAAAACCAAATTGCAGAAAAACCAGACTATATAGAAGAGAAATAAAGTCATTTTTGGAATCAGCACCCCTAAAATATTCTACAATCGCTCTGCTTCCGAGATGCCCATGAATTTTATTTTTAATTGTAGAGTTGTGTTATCTATAAATATGCAGTTGAAATTAAAAAACTATTTTGGAATTTGTAGTGCTATATAAGCTAGAGAGGACCAAAAATAAGGAACTTGAAGAACCTCCAGGAGAATTAGGTTCCTATAGAAAATTGCCTGCACAGTAGAGTCAAGTGAATGCTCATGTTCATAGCTCTTTCCCTATCAGGAATAGATCCAGTGGTGTGGCCACGGGGGGATGGGAGCAAATGACCCCCACTTTTTGCCAAGATCGTCCTCGGTATTTCCATAAAATTAATGGAAAAATAATAGGGGGAAAGGTAGTAGCAAATCTGCAGAGAAGTAGAGGGTCTGGCCAAAAAACTTTTCACTGATGCCCTCCACTTTCATAGCACTGGCCACGCCCATGGGCGGATCTAGAGCTAGACTTTGGGGTGGGGCATCTGATTCTTATTAATGTCTTTTTTATTTAAGAAGTTTCTTAATACAATCGTTTTCTATAGAAAATATCAACGTTTGGGAGGGGTCATGGTCCTCCGGCCCCTGGATCTGCCACTGCTTTCTATCATGGAGAGCACTATTGCAGACGCGATAGTGCAGCGCGTAGTTAGGCAGGCTTGTGTTTCAGGGATGGCAAAATTGTTTTGGGTAATCACATGGTACAAAATTTGAAAGCTTATTTCTTACTTTATGTCATCACAATCAAATGGATAATTAATGTCTGTGCAAGGAAAATCCTCCCTTTGCCATAACTTTCCAGGTCCTTGAAAATAGAATCAATTCCCATAAACCCGTGCGAACCCTGGGTAGACAGAACCCTGAGTCCAAAAGAACTCTGGAGTTGCAAATGGAAACTGTGGAGCAGCATTTTGGGAAAGTGTTGATGTTGTAATACACCTTTTTTATAAGAAAAAGTTTATAAGAAAATGAGGCTCAAATCGTCCAAATCTTAAGAAAATCTGGAGAAAATCATAAGGCTCAATTTTCAAAATTTAGTGTTTTTATTGGTCAAAAATCGATATTTCGTCGTTATTGCATTCAAAATGTTAAAGATGAAATTCAAATTCAAGTGTACAGTATTAATAACGAATGTTTAACCGATTTTAGCCAATTTGTTTCAGAAAAAGTTAAGAAAAAATTAAGAAAATCTCAGATTCAATTTCGGGAAAAGTTAAGAAAATTGAGGCTCAGGCAAAATTATGGTCTTCCTATAAAAAAAACGTGTATCCTACTGCGACATAGACGAACTTGCACCCCAGTCTATGCTGTGGCTTTATTCTGGTAATTCCATAGAATTACCACACCTTACGCTTTTAGGCAAATGTGGATTGCTGAAGGTTCGTATCTTAAGTTCCAAGGCTTTTACTGTGTACTATGGCCACAATTGACCCCAACAAATGTGTTCCGTTCTTCCTGCATTTTATGAATTCCTGATCACAGTTGTTTCTACAAAAAATGTCCCTTGCTCTTGAACTGCAGCCCTGCTGGAAGATGCTTTGATTCTATAGCAGTGATACGCTCTTCTTGCATTAAACACTCTTCTTTTTTGATAAAATATCGTACATGCGTGTGTATCTTATCAGCTACCGTATCACTTCCCAGCTTGTCTTTGTAGCATGCTCTCTATTGAATCCTAAAGTGATTTGTGTTGTGAAATCGGGGTCCTGGTTATGTATTGTGTGTTCAAAGTGTGTTGAAGGTGCAAGCCAGTTGGGCAGCTGGAAGCTCGCAGGCCACAGCCCGGCCAGAGTTCTATTAGTTTAACTGAAGTTAAACATGGCTGTGTACGGTCAGAAACTGGATGGGCAACCTTCAAGATGAACGACTAAAACAGCTCACTCCGCCGTCCTTCGAAAGGGACGTTAAACTAGGGGTCCCATGCCTGGGTTTGGCATGCATAGTAGGCCTAAATTAGCTGAAAAAGCTAGATATAACAGCCTACTCAAAATAAAGTAAACAACAACATGTTCGACCAGTGAAGGGAATTTTTATCCCATAGGAGATAGAGTCCATCTTTAAATACTAGCTTCGAACTTTTGCTGCTACTAACGCTACTAGACTAGACTATCGTCAATGTTCTGCTACCTATGGCTCACCTCAATACACGTTTTTTTATAAGAAAAAAGTTTATAAGAAAATGAGGCTCAAATCGTCAAAATCTTAAGAAAATCGTAAGAAAATCAAGAGGCTCAATTTCCAAAATTAAGTGTTTTTATGGGCAAAACATCCGTATTTCGTCGTTATTGCATTCAAAATGTTAAAGATGGAATTCAAATTCAAGTATACAATAGTAATAACGAACGTGTAAACAACTCTAGCCAGTTTATTTCAGTAAAAGTTTAGAAAAATTTAAGAAAATCTCAGGCTCAATTTCGAAAAAAGTTAAGAAAATTGAGGCTCAGGCAAAATAATGATTTTCTTATAAAAAAACGTAATAGATTTGATGGATATGGTTGCCCCCTTCAAGCACTAGGCTGTTCATAAACATTCTTTCATTCTGATATCAGTCAAAAGTAATGTGAGTACTATTTGCTGATGTTCATGTACTATGAGGTGTTTCTGGAAATTTTACTAGTGGGAATGGACACACAAGGACGTCATAACCGTTGGACTGAAAGGATTTAAATTCAGTGGTGGAACTCTTCATTTACTCAAGGAAAGTTACTTCAAATTTTTGCATGAATGGTTCTCAGGTTCAATTGGACATTTGTTGTTAAACATACGAAATCTTCGCTCTACATCTCCAAGTTCTCAAACGTAATCTTGGCTCCCATACCCATTTTCACTCATAGATTCCAAGAAAAGAAATAGACAGGTATTAAGGAACATTTCTGATAGAGTTACCAGCTATAGTGATACATGATAACCTAATCACAATTTATATATAAAGATCTATATATATAAATTCAAGTATACTAAAGCTATGACATCATGGCCCACTTCTTTTGCCAAGGATGGCATGCACAATGTAAGAAACGTGGCAGATGGGTTACTGCGCTTGCATCCCTTGTGGAGGATTTCACAAAAAAGTACATATGAATTCTAGTACCAAAAGGCAGGAATGCAATAATACAACAGAAAAAAGCTTGTGCATAAATCAAGCTGCTTCTTTCAAAATTTGTTCATAGAAAACACTTATGATATTTCTCAGCACATTCATGTGATATAATTAAATGAAAAACTGTTCCTTACGTTCAAGTTGCCTATTACTCACTGCTGGGCACGCAACACGAAAACATTATGCATACCAGTGCTTAAAGTCAAACTTCCAATTTCAACTAATGCAACACAAGGGTACCGACTCAATGAATTCTAGATACCAATGCTTTAACCATCATTGGCAGGTACTATAAAAGGAATACTTAAAGACAATGTACAGAAATTATGCATGTTTGCATAAAGTATATATATATATATATATATATATATATATATATATATATATATATATATATATATATATATATATATATATATATATATATATATATATGCATTTCCCATTTCTTGTTATCTCCTTATGAGCCCAATTTGTAAAACTGATTGACTGCAAAAATTGCGAGTGACATTCATCCAGCAAATGCAACTTGGAGAGATTTAAAAGTTCCAAATGATGATAAGAATCCCTGGTCATACCTCATATATTTACGTTGAAGCAAAATGCTATTATAAAGATTAATCGGTTGCATCTAATCTCATAACAGATTTACACCACCCAGCAGTAAATTCGAAATCCGGTCTCAACCACAGAGTCGATATGAAAAGTAATCCAATTTGAATTAAAAACACAACCATTTTAGGATTACGACTTGAGGTGTAAGTGTAGCGACTATCTACAAAAAGATTTCGAGGTCAATACAATCTGCAACCATGGCAAGCGATTACACTATGGTTTTGCTAAAAATCGGCGCTTTAAAAGCTGGAAATTCCATTGATAAATTATGCAAAGTATTGTCCTTGACTAAAAACAGTCTTGAAATAGTATTTTGAACTATAACAAAACAGCTTACTTTGTACTAAAAACAAGATGTAAGAACAGAGGTCGCTACAATATTTTAATGCCAGGTTGGCCATAATCTGTCATTTTACCAATACGTGTCCTAAATTGCAAGGAAAGAGCCTATTTTGAAACAGGTTTAAGTAAGCCATCTAGTTTTTCCTGGTCTTAATAGAATACGAACTAACTGGAGCCGCATAGCAGTCTCATTCACTGCGATTCATTTACGAAAACGCTGAGAAAAGCAACAGGAACAAATTGTGCTTGAAACAAAAAGTGTACCAGAATATTGCCTGGTAAAACAACGACTAATTTGAAAGATAAATCTGGGTTGCACCTAATATTCAATACGCCAATAAGCTTCCACCCAGGAACACAAATTTACTCGCCTATACTACAAAAATGATTCCGTCAGCCGCCAGGAGTTCAACTATCCGATATCTTCAAACATTTCATAAGAGCCATTAAGCTCAAGCACGTTTTATGGCATTTACTCAGTAAAAGGGGGAAGGGCCATAAAAACAAAACATGCCTGCACTTCTAAGACGTTGTTTAGTTGATATACGAAGAAGTGCATCAAACACACGCAGGGTGGCCAACAGTGAAATGAAATTCTTTTCCAGGGTTTTCCAGGGGATTTTCTGCCAAATTCTAGGGGTTTTCCAGGGTACGTTTGACTATGTTTTCGAAAAATATAATTATCCCATATAGATCTTCTGCCTGTACCCATTCACCTTTCATTCTGCGTTCTACTTGAAATTTTGTGTCCATTGTTGGAAAAAGAGGCTGCTTGCTACATGACAAATGATACGCTGTTTTTACCCCCTAACAACGTCATAGATCCTCCTCCCCTGCATTACAGGGATAAAAAATGCAACAGCACTGCAAGGCCAAAGATTGATGTACGGAAAATTCGCTTCAGAACATAATTTTTCAGGGGTGGGATGTAATTTCAGGGTTTTCCAGCGTATTTTTCCAGGGCCAAACAAAATCCAGGGTTTCTCAGGGACTCCCAGGGTTTGTTGGCCACCCTGACACGAATAACATAAAAGCCCAAATTAGATGTAAGCAATATAGCTAGGCCAACTCCTTGCACAACCAAAATACTGGGGGACATCGCGGGTCGAACGACAAGTAAAGATAAATTCTAATGTCCTCCATGTTATTGAAATACACCTTCATGACTAGGCATCAGAGCATGAGCGAGTAAAACAGGAACATACTATCATGAACCATACAAAACAGTATGACTAATAGACCAATATGACTAAAATTGCTATCAATATACTACGGTTCATCGTCAAACTCTACAGAGTCCAGAAAGAGTGATGGCTCCATGGTTGAAGCAGGAGGACGGCCTTGTCATGTTTGCATCAGTTTCGAGGAAGACACTTTTGTAAAAAAAAGTTGCTCGAGAATAATGCTGATAGATGCAAATGAGACAATTGCGCATGGGGGGGGGAAATAAAGGGACGATGCAGGAAGAATAATTTTGACTTTGTGTAGCGATGAAGGTTTCCGTATAGAAATGGCTGCCGGAGGAAGGGTGGAACTTTTTCTGGACTCTGAAAATCTACTATGATCATTGCTGGCCAGAACACTACATTCTACCGACCTTTTGCTGTTAAACATATATCTAGCAGAGCTTAAACACTGAAACGTTCCTTAAACCCCGCAAAAATCAACAAATTCTATTGTAACATGGGCAAGTAGCTAAAACCAAATAACTAAACTTTTTCTATGTTCAGTAAACATTTCTGCTGCCCCTTTTAGCTGTCGAACCAGTCATTAACTGGGGCACGGACATTGGATGGGGGCCCACGATTCATATTGTGGTGCTGACCAAAATGGTTAAAACCACCACCACCGAAACCACCATAACCTCCACGGTTACCACCAAAACCTTGGTTATGATCGTGACTACCTCTAAAGCCTCCTTGATTCTGGTTGCCTCTGTTTTGGTATTGACGATAGTCTCTGCTTCCAAAACCACCAGCACCATATCTATTGAAATAAAACAACACGTTCTATAAATACTAATCAGAATTGGAAATGCACATTTCCTTTTTTAGGAAACGAACTTTCTGTCTTCAGCTTTGATGTTTCTTAATATTTTGTCATATCCAGCCTCAGATGTGTCTTAACTGCATTTTAAATTGTTAAAACTTCCAAAAGCAATAACAGCCTAGATTTAGCAGTTGTGATACAAGAGATAGAATTTTCAAGTTTTGCGAAGCAGGTAATGGATGTTACTTCTTTTCTGTTTCTACTTAGATGAAAAATATTCTTTTAAAAACAACCTTTCCAAGTTAATATTTGAAGTATAGCCTACCTGTATTTCTTACGTTTTTCTTAATTTCTGCCTAATCTCGGCCTTGTATTTCTTAAGAACTTGTTTCTTATTTGGAAAATGTGTTAAGATTTGAAGGGAGGAAAATTCCTAAAACTAAATGACAATGTAACAGATGAAGTAGAAAGAAAGCTACGACGTGTATCGATGATAAATTAGGGACAATTGAACAAGGTGGTAGAAGAGTTGCTGGTTCAAAAGTATCTTGAAGGAAAGTAAAGACCATCTTATAGAGACTTGTTTTTGCTTCATATGGCAAAATCTTCAGTTAAATTAGATGTAGTTAACAGTTTAACATATTCGATTACATATTTCTGAGATTTATTTCTAATGCTACGGTCACACGATCCAACATTTCACTTAACATTTCACCCAGCATTATTTTGGGTGAAATTTTGGATTGCTTGGCCAATATAATAGATCACCTAACACCTGTACCTTCGATGTTGGAAGAAACGTAGGAGGAAATATTGAATGAAGTATTGGATGAAATCATGGATGAAATGCTGGGTAAAACTTTGGATGAAATGGTGGTTAAATTGTTTGATGAGATGTTTGATAAAATGTTGACCGAAACGTTGGGTGAAATTATGGGTAAAATATTGGGAGAAATTGTAGGCAAATTGTTGGATGAAATATAGGGTGAAATCATGGACGAAATGCTGGGTAAAACTTTGGATAAAATGGTGGATAAATTGTTTGATGAAATATTAGATAAAATGCTGACTGAAACGTTGGGTGAAATTATGGGCAAAACTTTGAGAGAAATTGTAGGTAAATTGTTGGATGAAACATTGATGAAATATTGGGTGATATCATGCATGAAATGTTGGGTAAAACTTTGGATGAAATGGTGGTTAAATTGTTTGATGAAATGTTGGACAAAATGCTGGCTGAAATATTGGGTGAAATATTGGATGAAATGCTGGATGAAAAGATAGGTAAAACATGCGATAAAATGTTAATTACATGTTGGGTGAAATGTTGGGTCGTTTGACCAGAGCTCAAGAAATAAAAGCCTGGGCACAACCACTGCAAGGCAGCATTGCAGTCTCACATGAGTGCTGCAGCCAAGAGACTGCTTTTCTGCACACTTCTGGATGGTTCTGTACCATGGCGGCAAGTTGCTTTTGCTTATAGATTCCCTTGATTTTCCCTAATTTCCCTTGCTAAACCGGCGAAACTCAAACACCTTCACTTTTGTCTAATGCAAATCATAAACAAGCTGTCAATTCTTGTAACGGAAAAAGAGGGAAAAAGCAAAAGTTTTTTTAATTCTTTGATTTTTTGTACAATTTCGTGCGATTCTCTAATTTGTCTCTTCTTTCTATAATAACAATTAAATACCCTAAAGATCCTTTGACTTCACTATCTCCTTGATTGCTGGTCATCATGCAAACGCATTTTTTTAATAAGAAACCAGTTTAGAAACCAGACACCTAGTACTAGATCCCTAAGAATTTTTAAGCAACATATAGAGCTAAAAGGAACAAGCAAAGAAACTTTAGACAAATAACACATTGAAACCGTTACCTGGTTCAACGTAAAGCTGTATCAAAACAATGGGAACATGGCATTAGATTCTAATTCGCACAAACGCATTTTGTTTGTTATAGGACAAATAGTTTGCTACATTCACCTTCTCCGTACGCTTTCACAGTAATTTAGTTCGCTAAAATTAAGAAACTTTTAAGAAACTTTTAGAACTCAAATGTGGCTAAAAGTTAAGAAACTTTTAGTATTAGGCCTTGAGCTAGGTTTCTTATAAAAGACCGTGCACTGTATATGACCTTACCTGTTCCTCTGCTGCGCTTTTTTTGCAACAAGATGCTGCTGTGCCTGGTAGGCCATTGAGTCTAGCCAATTTGGAACCTCTTGCT
>WIPJ01000500.1:38633-55981 GCA_018155075.1 Cassiopea andromeda
AGCTAGCCATGATAACACGGCAGGGAAATTTCGCAAAGTGGTGCTGAATACTAAACCATCCTTTCCCAATTGAATTATAAAGCTCACTTCCACGCCAATGACTAATATTGGTGGACCTCCAATCGATAACTTCTAAGGTGATTACACGTTTTTTTTATATAAGAAACAAATTCTTTGGCTTCAGACTGGATGTTTCTTAATATTTACTCAAATCCAGCCTTAAATGTTTTTTAAATTTAAACACTTCCAAAGACAATAACAACCCATATTAGGCAATTGCGATGCAAAAAAAGGATGCTCAGGTTATATGAGGCATGCAATGGATGTTCATTCTATTTTCTTGCTAGTTTGATCAAAATTTTACTATTAAAAACAGTTTCTGCAAGGGATTATTTGAAACTCAGCCTGCCTGTTTCTCAAGTTTCTTATTAGATATGTTTCTTATAAAAAAAACGTTTCTCAAAAATTGTCTAAATAAGATCCGCATCAGATCTCTAAATGTAAATTAAAGACTCGTGAGTGGTGAAATAAGCTTGCTATAGTATAGTATAGTATAGTATAGTATAGTATAGTATAGTATAGCATAGTATAGTATAGTATAGTATAGTATAGTATAGTATAGAATACTATAGTATAGTAAAGTATAGTATAGCGTAATAAATTATAGAATAGCATACTATAGTATAGTATAGTATATAGTATAGTATAGTATAGTATAGTATAGTATAGTATAGTATAGTATAGTATAGCATAGTATAGTTTGGTTTAGTATAACATAGTATAGTATGGTTTAGTACGACATAGTTTAGTATGGCATAGTATAGTATAGTATAGTATAGTATAGTATACTATAATACAGTAATAAAAACACTAAAGTCATAGATAATATTAATTAGAGTAGTTACAATGAAAACGAAAACAAATGCATGATGTGAGGTAAAGTAGAAACTAAAAAATTATTCTTAAAACAAATATGTCTTCAGTCATTATCAAAACCAATCATTGAGCCAAATGCACACTGTTTTTTCATTTACAAAGCAAGTATTTCTCTTATCTAGAGTAAGTAAAATTGCTTTGAAAAGAAACCACATTTCCATTTGCTTAAAACAATAAAAGATATTATAGGATACAGTACTAACTTGAATCTCCTTTGGAAAAGTGGCACTAAACATGTGGGTTTCTCTTTCACCAGATGGAGGCATATCACACTTCTCAACAATTTCACGGATCTGAGGCTCGAAACCCATATCAAGCATACGATCTGCTTCATCGAGAACCAAAAACCTGCAAAGAAATCAGACATAGCATGAAAGTGGTTACAACCATTCAGCTTATTGACTTTTAAGGCGTCCAAACTGAACTGAATTTCCAATAAGCTATACATGCATGTAAGCTATACAGGTAATGGCACAAGCCGATCAGAAATGACCTCTCAAACCTAACGTATTCTCAAGAAAGATACTGTAAGCAATCTTGAAAAGATACTCCAAAGGATGTAGCTGCATGTATTCTTAATCACTTAACATTAAGTAGTCCCATCTGCAGTGGGAACTACGTGACTTAGTGTCTTTTCCCGTTGTGGATGGAACCTATAATGCATATTAGTTGTGGTTTTTAGTTGTTTTTTCATGATAGATAAAAAAAATCACTCAAAAGATACTATAATATGAATTTGGAATAGAGTAAACTTGGTTTACAACAACAGCAGGCCAACCAATCGACATGCTTTTTTTAGTAGGTAATGTCGAGGAAAGGCCTTTGACCAATACACAAAGACAGATTGAGAAAAAGGGAGAAAGGTTAAGTAGATAAAGAGAATAGATCAAGTTACTTGGTAAAAGCGGCAACAAAAGTTGCAGCAGACACATAACAGTATCCAAAACATTTGTTCAAAATGGCATATAAGTGAGACATGACTGCCACTGCTACTTTCGCAAACCTTTCCTCATATTTTAAATTAAATGCTATTAATTTTTCCTTGATTTTCCATGATAGATAGTCTTTCAACAGATGCGGGGTATGGGAGAGCCTTGACCGTTCAAAGTTCTGGCTTCACAAAACCTGAAACTGTGCTTCAAAACGATTGTACGAAACAGGATGCTATACGAAGG
Organism: Cassiopea andromeda; assembly: GCA_018155075.1. Taxonomy (NCBI): domain Eukaryota; kingdom Metazoa; phylum Cnidaria; class Scyphozoa; order Rhizostomeae; family Cassiopeidae; genus Cassiopea; species Cassiopea andromeda. The sequence goes on from WIPJ01000500.1 coordinate 40,745, forward strand.
TGAAAACTTGATAATTGTCGCAATCAATTGGATGTGTAGAGCAACTGGAGTACAGAGGTCACTGCTTTAAAGTTAAATAATAGCAAATTCTAAAATTCCCTGATTTTTCGTAAAAACTTTACTTTTCCCTTGCCTTTCCCTGATTGAACATAAATTACCTGATTTTCCCTAAATTCCTTGATTCGGTGGCAGCCTTGCGAGAATTGTGGTGACTATGGCGCTTGTCTTGGACATTGGCCACCACACCTAACATGCTGATGGCCCAGGAGAAGTGTAAAAGGAAAATGCAAAGCTCAAGCTTTATCAACCGGAGTGATGGCCCAGTGGTAGAGCGTCTGCCTCACAACCGATAGGTCTCGGGTTCGAGCCCCGGTCGAGTCATACCAAAGACTTTAAAAATGGTACTCACATGAGAATGGAGTGGGAAAGTTAAACTCGCGGAGCTACCAGTGGACCAGCCCCCCGCTGTAGCTTTCACTGCATAAGCAGACGCGTGGCCTAGGGCTAAAGAAACGGAGATAGGCTCCGCCCTATGCGTCATTGGGCGCGGGAAAAGACTCTGACTTTTGACTTGACAAGCTTCATCAAGACATAAGAATTCTTTGCATCCTAGTTATAATACTGCCTTCAGATGTACGTTTGTATTATCGATACAAAATATTAACTCCTGCTTAGTATTATGATGTAATAAAACATCGACAAAGATTGGAATATATTCCATAAATTTTTAGGAGAAGCTATATCTTTGGTATTTACGAATAATTTAAGAATGATTCTAGGCTCAAAATCGGAAAAATTAAAGAATATTGAGGTAGTCTTAGAAATAGAGTGCATTCTCCAACAGGCACTTCGCCTGTGTATGATGGTATATGGGGTCCCACCTCTACCTGTTTTCATTCATGGAAGTTGAGAGCAGATTTCAATTTACCAACCTCACTGATTCTAATCCAATCTTCCCTCTCTGGATCATATCAACAAGTCTTCCAGGAGTGGCAACGAGAATATGGCAGCCTCGGTCCAGTTCACGCATCTGCGATCCGACATCTGCGCCACCATAGACAACGCAAGGCCGCAGCAATGAACGGTAAGCAAACTGAAAGACAACACATAAAACATAGAATAATACAAATAATACATCCATCTTTGCCTAAGAAAAAGACATCTTTCAAGTTCAACAACTCACGGTGATTAGTCTGTTGGTACTACAGAACTTTACTACAGCACGAAAAAGTGGCAACATTCTTTTGACAAACTTAAAAGCTTTTTTCGTCTGACACTCATCAGAGTATGAAAATGTAGGATAGTGACCTAAAGGTTAACCGAAATATATATCCAGATGCGGTTACATATGATAGGATGCGTCTAATTGGCCCCAAGAGTGGCCAATTAGGACCTATTACCATTGTTTACTTGAAGAATAATGGCGGGAATGGCGGGAAAGAACAGTCAACCTAAGAAATGGACATTTAACATCCTTTGCTTACTTGCGTAAAATTACGTTCGTGAATTTTAAATGCTAATGCAAAAATAGAGGAAGAATATGGAGGGAAAGTTGTGGATTTAAAGTGGCCTAAGCTTGACTCAAACACCAATATGTAAGAGACCAACCAATTTAAGTTTTCTGAAGAAAAGATCTAATTGAATGTACCTTTCTTGCTTCTTCAAAGATCTGTGATGCTAATTCCCTTGTTGGAGCCAGAATGAGGCAATATGGAAATTGCTTTCTTCTTCCAGGTCGACCACCAATCTAAAAGAACAGAAATTCACTTAATCTTCAAAAACCACACTTCCAAATGGCACCACTATTTGCATCCATGCACAAAATAAAAGCAATCGAGCACTTTTACATGGTTCTGATCAATCTATCCATCTACCAGTAAGACACTATATACAGGGTTCATGCAAGATTTTGATATGCAAATTCAAGGGGTATTCAAGGACTATTCAAGGACTAGCATAAAAATTTTCAAGCCCTAAATTAACATTCACAGCGCATGTGTGAATATACAGGAAGCCCAAAATACCGCAAGTGAGATAAGTCTTGGCATATCACGAGTATAATTGTACGATCTTATCTAAAAAACTTTCTTGATATTTCTTCTAATTATTTTTGCGTTGCCGTGAACGCAGTAAACAGTAAACATTCACAAATCTCAAGCAGCTTGATCAATTTTCAAGACCAAATTCTCATTTTCAAGGAATGTCAAGTGCCCTTCCTTGATATGATATTTCAAATTCCAGTACTTTTCAAGGAATTCAAGGATCTGCACGAGCCCTGTGCATTTGCCGCGTATTGGAGGTTGTTCTGCGTGGTTTAGCACCACGCTAGTTTGAGCTTTAAAAAGTTAAAAACTGCAAGTACTGTACAAAGAGGGAACTAAATTGCATCGTGTCATTTCATGGTTTTAATTGCACAGTAGATTGTACATGTTGAATAATTATACTCTTACTTAAACTTCAATGTTGCTTAAAAAATAACTGCGAATTCGGCATTTTCGTGAAAATTAATTCTTGCTAACACCAGTTACAAAACACACTTTTATAGAACACCAATATATTTCAAGCACAAACAGAGCAAGAGCCATGCTCACAGCAAACGTATATACGAAAACACTGACAACAGTATCACCTTTAATCTACTGCGAAGACCAGACTAGCAAATAGGTGTTAGAATACGAAATCAAAATGTAACCCAGATTGGAAGGATAACTCACTCCATAGTTTGTTCCGTATGGTCCCTCTTGCATAATTCGGTTCATAATTGGCAACAGAAAGGCTGCAGTCTTGCCAGAACCTGAAAAAGAGCATGATTCTTCCATGAACCAGGGCATCCTTCTAAAATAAACACTCTGGAGTACCAAATAAATGGGTGTAGAGACAATTTTGGTGGGTGTATGCGAACCTTTTGAACAAAATTCCCCTGACTTTTAGCTAAACAATACAAATTCTCTCTGAGTTTTTTGCGTAAACCTATATTTTTCCCTTTCTTTTTCTGGAAAAACAACCATTCCACCTGACCAAGGGGCCTACAATACTCGCCAAAAGTCCTGGGACACTTTGCAAATTTTTAATCTGGACGGCACATTTGTCCCCCTCCTCACCCTAAATAATGTTAGTTTTTTTGAGAAGTATATGCGGTAACGGAAAAGTTTTTCGTGCACAATAACGCCAAATGTCTCAGGAACAGGCCAACATTGTTTTAGGGGGAAGGGGGGTGCGTAGAAGGCGTAGTGATTGAAATGCTGAGAAGGCTATAGTTTTTCATAATTTTTGAAAGTGTCCCAGGGACTTTTGGTAAGTATTGTAGATTAAGCCATTGATCATTGAAACCCACTATTTTTAGCGCGGTGCTAACAATGCTTTTGACTAGGGATTGTAAATGAAAAAACTAATTAACACTTTTCTTGGATTGATAAAATTACAGAGTTAAAAATAAAACCTAGAAAAGGACAAACTCTAAATGTAAACTGAAAACCTTAAATACTTCCGTGATGATCAAACTTGAAATCTTTTCCTTAACCTAGAGTTTGAAAATACTATTTTCCCCTAGCCATAGCAAGTTTCCCTCACTTTCCATGACATTCCTTGACCTAAGTGAAAAGGGCACTTCCTCTGACTTTCCCTGTTTGCGGGGCTTAAAAATTTTCTGAAAATTAATAATTAGGGGGGTTGGAAAAAACAGAAACTATTTATATTTCGATGAGCTTGTTTCACGACTTTTTCCCATGCAAAGAAGAAGTCTTAAGAGAGAATAAAAAATGGTGTTAATTTGACTGAAAAACTTCAGAAGAAACTCAATATTGTTCAAGAAATTATGAACATGACATAAGCGTAAAGGAATGGAAAAAATAACAATTAAAAGTGGGGGGGGGAGGTGATTATTTGGAACTCAAAGAGTATAAGCTCTAATGAAACAAGAACTGAACCCGATAAAAAAGTATTTTCTCTGAATTAGCAGAATTTCTTATTTTTGAATTACGCAAATGAAAGCAGAATACTTCAAACCTGTCTGAGCACATGCCATGAGGTCTCTTCTGCTTTGAATAATAGCAACAGCATACTTTTGCACAGGAGTTAGCTTTGAGTATCCACATAGCTAAAACGGAAAAATAAGAACACACGCTATGAAATCATACTTCCATCAAACCAAGTACTTGGTTATTATTAGACAAGTCTACAACAACAACACTCATGACAAAGCTAAATTGCCTTCACAGTAAAAGTGACAAATAAATATGACTGAATTTCAAAACTGTCCGGCAGATAAAATCTTTGGGAGCTTAGAGGTGGCACGGAAAATCACTGGTCGAAATAAGAAAAATTTGTGCCACCGGTAGAAATTCCAAGACTATTTTCTTACATTCAGCAAAGAAATTATGTTCTTTCTTGCTGGCCTTCTGTCTTGAATATCAAGCATCTCTCTCCGATTTTACTATTTCTTCGCCAGTTTTTACCGATCAACAGTCGTTATTTGGATCACTGAAACTATACAGCTCAAATCTGCCAAAGTCTGAAACTCATACATGGATTCCATAACATGTTTTTTTAACGTTACTTTGAAGAAAATTTCTACTAGTCTACGGCTCAGTTGTATCTCTAGCTTTCTTATGCTTCTTTTCATCATATTGTAAAAGCAAGAAAAAACAAACACTTTTACTTTCTCTACTCCATCTATAGCGGGGAAGGACGTAAGTCATCTGGCCCCAACTTGAAAGGGGTGCTTATATTTCAACATTTGAATAAAGACAATTAAATAAATTAAACTGGGTTGGATGTTGTTAGTACAATATTCTATCTAGCGTGCTTCATTTTTACCTTAACATTCTCCATAATGATTTCTACAAGGTTGCATTCCTCAAACTACGGAGTGAGAAAAATTGAAGTTATCATAGAAAGGACAGTTGTTGCATACATTGCAATAAGATTGCTAATTCGGAGACATCAAACCCTAGGACACCGGCTTTCATAAAGAACATCAGTTGCATTGGGAAAGAACGCAAACAGCCACTTCAATAGGCCTATTTAATCAGCTGAGTAAAACTTCTTACCGGCAAGCGTTTGATAACAAATAAGGACATAATTCTAACAAAAAGCAGGAATAACACAAGTTGTACTCAATTATTACTCAATGCCACAATACTGTAAACATACTGGTAGTTAACCTAGCAACAGGAACCACAAACTATCCTACTAGTAACGTTGTGGACTAAGAGCAGTGCCCCCACTTGGCAATTGCCAATTTCGTTACAGTGGATGCATTTTCCAACCAAATTTCCCTGGAGCTGGTTCCTTCCAATTAACTTACACATTTGCATATCCCTACAATTCCTGCAGCTACATGGTGACGTCAAAATTTTTCGATGTTTAGAATACTTTACCACCTGCAAATCATTACGAAAGTGGGTACAGGAGTTGGGATCTTCGCCCTATTTCTATGATACACAAAAGAAGTACCCACACTTCGAGCTCGTACAGGTCTAAACCAGCTCAAGAAAAAACTAGAGCAGCATATAGACCCCTTGCCAACGTATACAGACACATGAGTGATCTAAAATGGGCGCGCATACTGCGAGGCAAAACGGCATTACTCCCGTGCATTTCTGTATACGACTGGTTACTTGTTCTGTTGTTAAAAATACGAAATCTCATTCTTCATAACCGAAAAATGCTTTATTCTGGCTGTGCTGTTTAGTGTTCTAATCGGGAGATCGAAGAGAAGAGGAATCTTCCATTTTATCGGATAACGAAAGGGAAAACCCCGGGTTATAAGCAATGAAGGGTTGATTAGATACAGGCAATACGTTGTGGTGACTGGAAAAACTGAACATCGGCCTAAATATCGAATCAGACAATGTGAGGATAACATTGTATAACTGGTGTAGCATACTTTTTATAATATTTAACCTCCCTTTATTCTACATATGCGCAATATTTTACGTTCCAGGTGGTTCTCATCAGACGAAATAAATATTGAAAATAAGCACAGATTTCGCACTAGAAAACTATCAGAGCAATGACAAATACTGAATGTAATGAAATACATCTGGCTTCCATTGCAGGTACGTACCTGCAGGGGGCACTACCCCCCCAAAATGAGAAACTTTGAACGGTTTTGCCCCCCCCCCAACAGAAATATTAACCTAGAGATTTACGTAAGTGATTGTACAAGCTTTTTGTCCCTCTGGACAACTTCTCCAGTTACTTATTTGTTCCATTGCAAGCTTAGGCCAAAGCTTTTAACTCCTAGGTGCTTCTGCCCTTACAGGGAAAATATCAGATGAATTTGGGCGAAGAGGCAAAGCGATAAAAAGTAAGAAAAAATATGTCGTGATAGCAAAGAAAAGGGAATCCTGGTGAGTCCTTGTATTAATTAATCAACAGGATCCATGCACCAGCCAAGTTTTAGAACGGAAGTATTTACAGACCATGCATCCTTTGCAAAAACGCTCGGAAAACTTATGAGAAGCTGTTCACCATTGATGAGTGTGACTTCAACAAATAATTTGCTCACTGGCAGTTTAAAAGCTTGCGAAATATTTGGAGAAAAATCCTGAAGCACTCATGTCTTCTTACTAAACATTTACATGGTTGGGACCTTGTATTTAAAGAGGCCTAACCATAGGCCCAAAAATGTGTTCTCAATATCAGTTGCTTTCATAACAGCATGTCTTCCAATTTGTTGAAGCAAAATACGGGAATGGATACATTTCATTTAATGTGCCTTCTGTTTGTTGCAAAACTTGATACAAAGGTCTACGGAAGTGAAAACATAACCTGGCCTGAACAGTTTTCTTTATGCAGCGAGGTTTTCCTTTTTGCCCTGCACCATGCGTGCGCATGCTGTTTACTTTCTATTCTGACGTCATACCACAAGGGGTCTATAAGTCATCGTATAGAGCTATGACAAACGAATGGTATAACCAGGCTCTTCCTACTAGTGTTGGATGCTAAATCGTTGGGATTATGAACACAATACAATAAATACATACTGTTTCAAGATGCCTTGGGCAGTCATTTCCTGTTGCTTCAACGGGGATATCTTCATATTTGTCAAAATTTATACCAGTTGAACGGTTCCCAAACAGCTCTCTAAATTCGGAAATAATGTCAATCCATAAAATCATCGTGTTTCATCTATAAATTCCATCAATAGATGGTGATAAACAGGACTGGAAAATGTTCGGTAGCACAGGCAGCGGCGCTGCCAAGAAATTTTCAAACGTAATTTTCGCAGGAAATTTTGAGCCGGTTCGCAGGAAATTTTTTTCTAATAGAACTTATAATCCTCATCTCCGATTTCTGTGAAATGTTTATTCCTTTTCGTCGTCAATACACTATATAGAATGAGTCTGAGCTCTTTAACGGAGTAACAAACATCAAATACAGTGCTTCTAGTTGCTGGAAATTTTGCAATTGTTCCACAGGAAATTTTGAAAATCTATTTTTGCTTCTAGGAAAAAAAATTTTTTCAGGGTCTGGTGATAAATATTCTCTAATTCTTAGCGCTGAGCAACACGCTTGGCTAAGGTTTACCAAGTTTGAATATTTAAAGAATGGCTTGGAATTTTAAAGCAAAATTTGGCATACAGCTTAGAAGTAGAAACTCGTGTGCCAAAACCCAGCCAATTCTGGGTTGTTTCATTTGGCATGGAATGACCTAGTAGATTAAGGCAATGTGAATTAGTACTTGGAGCTTACAAAGCTATGAAAAAAGATGGTGATTGATTATTGACATGACTAAACTCAAAGAAAGTCAAAAACCATCATCTCATCAGCATGGATAATGATGCTTACTGTTCAAGCATGTAACATTTGTGAAGAAATTCATAGTAATTCAAACATATAACTGTCCCTGGTATCTGGACCATGAAGCTTAAGCGCTGCTATTAAACTGAACAAAATCTTGAAGTGAAATATTGAAGGATCTTTTAATGGAAATTATCAAGAAAAACTGTTATTGTATAGTAGATGCCCATGTCCACCGGGGCAGCTATATTGTTTTAAATATACCTTTCCAATCTATCATTCCTTGGGAGGGGTTTTGTCCAATCTGCTGCAGTACCTAAAAATTTAGATTATATTGGAATGAAGCTCAAAATATATAGAATTAAATAAAACCCTTAAGATTCATGTGTTAAGATTCTAAAAATGTAGAACTAGCACTTCAATCTAGTTAGAAACAAGGTTGCCTTTCCAACAGTTTTGTTCATCCATACACATCGGAGAAGTATAAGGTAGATGCAAGTACATACAATCTCATAATGATTCAAAATTACTATCGACAATAGGATTGCTACATTTTACTAAAAAAATCATTTATCATTGTTGATGTAGAACTCTCATATCTTTCTATTTCTACATATAGCTAAAATCAAGAGAAAAAAGTATCAAAGTTTAAATTGGAAGCTGTTTGAGTAAAGATGGGCAAAAATTTAGAAACACAAGAACTTCCACAACCTCCATTGTAGACAGTCCTATCAGAGTCTGAAGATCCTCCATAATTTTGGGAGTTAAAACCACCTCCACCACCAGACCTGTTGAAGCCTCTATTCCAATTAGAGCCTCCACCAAAGCCTCCACCTCTTCTATTGTCTTGTCTGCCAACATAGCCACCTTGATAGCCTCTGTTTGGTGGGCCAGAGAAATCTACACAAAATTAATGGCATATGTCAAATAAAATATAAGGCAAACACTCTCTTCCTATTTTAAGAAAACCGGACTTTGTAGTTTAAAGTCCTTAACATGATAATCACATTTCTTGTGACCAAAAGCATTAAAAATAAAATAGTTATGTCCAGTCAACATTTCATTAATAAATTCAGTCACAAAAATTGTCTGCATCTTTTACATGTAGAATACAAGCAGAAATGGCTAAAAAAAATAGTGGAAGACTCAAAAGGAAGCAGATACTTCTCACTATAAATTCTAAATCATTAAAAAAACAAGGCTAAGGTGCAGATTTACAAATCTATAGATTCAAAGCTGCACAGGAATCTTCTGAAAGGAAATATTGACCACAACCCAATGGCCAACTCATCTGCTAACTGTGAATTTAGTATATGGGCAATTTCTAAGAACAAATGCCACACTCCAAAGACTCACAAACACTGAATTGCTGCCATTATCCCCTGCCAGTTTCATCAAACAAAAATAAACTGACTGATTAACTAAAAATTCCACCTGCTCGGCAAAAGTCTGTAAATCAAAACATCTTTGATAATACTTTCTTTACACAAAACTCTTATACATGAATGGTGTAGCACATATAATACAGTATAAAGCTCAATAATATGGAATGAACTATCAATGCTACTAATTAATAAACTGAAATTAAATAAGATTAGTTTTCAAAGGAAGGCTGCAATAGGAGCCAACAAGAAGGAAGGTTTTATATGCTATTAGTAAGAATAAACCATTTTGACCTTCACATTATTGAATAGGTTTTATTGAATACATCCACTCAAAAATTAAAGTGGGTTTTATTGAGTATTCACAAGTTATTACATAATGCTATATTTCTTTGTAGTATGTCAGGTCCACATCAGGTCTCTTGTGCCACCTCAGTATGACCTCACTTAACAAATAAAATATGTATGCATGTGTATGTACCAAAAAAGCTCTATTAAAACCTTGGGGGCTTATTTGTTTTTGCAGCCTTAGAGGGGGCCTACTAGGGAGGGGACGTACTACTTACTCAAGGTAAAAGCTTTTTACAAATGCTCATTCCCTCTACAGTACTTCCATTGAAAAATCTGTGCTAGCAACTTTGAAAGTTTGCTGACATTAGTGAAATTTAATGCACTCATCTTCATCTGAATCATCAGGGTCAATTCATAATCCTGGAATATCTTCTAGACAAATGTCTTCCTCTCTGAATACTTCAAACGGATCAGTATTCTCTAGGTTTCTAAGAAGCAGAATTCTATACATGGGCCACATTATACACACGTGATCTCATCTTGTAATATTCTACATGCCTCAAGAACCCATTCAATAATTTTCCCTCATGAAAGAGGATGGGCTTAACAGAAAGGGAGGGCTATTTGCAATGTCTGCTTGCAAAGGGGGGACTTATAGAGAGGGGGGTTATTAGAGAGGGGTCTTAATAGAGCTTTCTTGGTATGTACAAAAGCATTTGATAAAGACTGTAATTTTCTGTAGTGATATTCAAATTCTTTGATTTAGAAGATGTTTATTTGAAATAGAGCTAAATCCTCACTTCTGTAATTTTGATTAGGATAGCCTCCTTGCTGGTGGTTGTATGAATCACTTTTTCGATCACCACTGCTTCTCATATGAGGGGGTACGTACTTCTTATCACCTACAATGAAAAGTTGATGGCATTGAAAACCATGGGCTTTCATTTCAACAAATAACTAATAGAAACAGCAGAAAATACAAACATAGATCCTGCTAGAACTGATTGGAGCTTGAAATATGTTTATTCATATAATATTCATACAATTTATTACACAAACTATACACAAACAATATAGGGAGCCAAAGACAATAACTTCATATGGCCTATACACAAAAGTCACACAACACTAAGGCATAAATTTAAGTTAAGCATTGTATATATCACCCCCACATTTGTGCACTTTTGTCATTCTAGTGCACGCATACAAAAAGCTATAGTTTGTAGTTCTCACCACCAATCAAGTATGAAGTGGCTTCTCATACTGTGTACAAATTATCATGAAATATAATCTTCATGCCTACAGAATTACTTCAGTATTCCAAAGCACATAACAGTGCTACCGTGACTGATGATAAAGGCACAAAATCATCGTATTCTGGGTTCATACACACTTCTTTGACAACATTTCCAAAAGTGTTCCAAAACATATAACTTATAAATAATGAGTTAAGCTTTAAAGGTGTTTCTGCCAGGCAAGAGCATGCTGAAGCTCGGGGTGTTGGGGTGCCACACCATCACTTGCTGGTGAAACCATCAGTAACTCATTGGTTTGTCAGTAAAAGCAGGCATTGGGATCATTGCTTCTCTGTAATTTTGAGGAAGGTTAGTATCATGTAAGTATATTTCTTGTGCTAAATCTCAACTCAAAAGTTCTTTGGCACACCACTGCTGATAAGGCCTTTTGGCACTTGAGTTTACAAATACTGGCTACCATTGTTACAATTAGTAATGACCTTTAGTAGCAGGATTCAAACTCCTTTCTTGCTAATCTGAGCTCATTGCATAACTTCTACTCTGTGATTCCTCTAGAAGAGGGGTCAGGAGGTCACCAACTTATCACCTATAAGCCAGATGTGGCTCTTTTGTGACTGCATCTAGCTCAGTTTGTACAACAATTGCTAATAATCAGAAGTGGCATTAATAGTACTAAGCACTTTATTTATCATTGGTTTGCTTAAGTTAGGCAATGGTTTTGAAAAGTTAAAAACTTTTAGACCTATTTTTCTCTGTAAGTTGTCTGAAAAAGATTCATCACATTCAGTGTCAAAATTACTCTTTGGCTCTCATGTAAACATATTGAAAAACATGTGGTTTTTATGACTCTCTATGCCAAAAAGGTTCCTGATCCTTGCTCTAGTAAGTAGATACTAGAACAGCATCACAGTAGGCCAAGTGCTATCCCTCCAAAAATGTTCCTGCATAGAGCAAACTTATTTTAAACAAAACTTAAATTCCATATTTCAAAACAAAGTGAGCAGAATTTGATACCTTCTCCATTGTTCTAAAGCTTATGCAACAAATAGTTTCTCTTCAAAATGTCCACTAATAATTAAGAACAGAATGCAATACAAGAAAGTTATGTAAGACTACCTTGTGGACGTGACAATGGGCCGTCTCGATGAGGAGGGCCCCTTTCGATGTTCAAGTCCAGACCAGCAACCTGCAGAGTAAGATTTTCTGGTTACACAACGTAATGTACATGGCATAGGATTACCAAATAAAAGACATGTGCCATGTAAAATAATTATGTCTAAAATAATTGCAATAAAAGTACACATAAATCTATATTTACACATACTATGGCAAAATTATTAACTCTTTCATTGAGAAAAGATGTAAAAGACTTGAAAACCTATCTAAATAAACAGCATATAGGGTTTACTTTAAGTCTTGGCTTTTGGAATCCTTCTACCAAAAATTAAAAATAACATCAGGGAATATATTAAAGTAACTGCATTGGCAAAAACTATTGCTCAATAAGCATAGAAAAGTCTTGACATAAGACAAATTCAATAATTTCCAAGGGTGATAATAAAACACTGAGTGATAAACAATTTACATTCAATACCAATTTCCATCACTAAAATACAACTACACTATTTTGTTTGGCCAATTAAACTATATATGGTGGTGAATCGCATATTATGACAATGCAATATGATTGCAGTTTCTACTCAAACTGAACAAATCTAGCTGAAATATTTATGCAATTGCCTAATATCCCCATTTTACCATATCTGGCTATCAAAAATATACATTTTTACTGTGGAAATGACAATGCTGTGGTGTACAATATTGAAGCATTTGTTTCATGAGTTTCATTCCCAATGAACTAAGCTGTATTTTCTATAACATTCCACTAACTTAACTTTCAAGTTGCACTTGGCAATATTTATTGATTTTTAAAGGTATATTCATTATCTATGGCCATTCCCCACCAGAAATGAGACAGTGATCTTAAATTTTTTTCTGCTACCACTTCAATGTTCAGCATGACTTTATAGTCTACAGTATACATAGCACCCTCAACTAGAAAACAATGTACTTCCTTCAACTTTCTGTTACCCTTGACCATAACTAAACATTACTTTTCTTACACTATTATAAAATCTTTCATAGTTTTTGCTAAAAAAATTGATAATTTTTCGCTAAATAGATGTGTCTAAATCAAATTACTTAGTAACTAATATAACTACTATTTAATGCTAAAAAATATAAATACTCCTCTATTCTGTTAGCCATTTATTTTTTGACAATATTAACAAACAGATCCATTCAATTATCTAGTAACAATTTACTAGCTGACCAGTTTTTCAAAAGCCTATCTCATTTAACGACACTAAAACTCCCTTTGTAGGAAATTTCCAAAAGTTATTCAACGTAAAAACTACTTATGAGGTGCTTCTAACAAAATAACAGGCACTTGTGATAGAGAAAAAACAACTTTCAACCGTGAATGAGGACAGAGATACTTGGTCATTCAAATGTATTAAGTATGGTATATATCTCCTTTTTTCTTTACCAACATACCATCAAGCTAACCAGACTTTTTCGCATTAAGCAATAAAATGATCAGTCAAACATGGAGTTTATTGAAAATAACTGCCGGCTTCCTGGAATTTCATTTACAATACAGAGAGACATCTCGATAAGAAGAACGACAAACTAGACTGATAGTGGTATTACTTAACAGTCCCTTGTGCAACCGACAGATATCGTCGACAAGCTGGAGACACTCCGTACTTCGCCTGCGGCACATGGTCCTAAGCGCTGTAGTTAGAGCTCTGAAAGATTGGGCAAAACTTCCCTTCCAGGAAACGCAATACCAGAATACTTAAGTATCTGATGACATCTCATACTCGGAACAAACCAAATTGGCAGAGAGTAGAAAAAAGCTACTGACAGTGTTAAATCTACGTAGCCATTAAACTACAACACAGTTGGTGAGGCAATAAAAATTACCAATTTCAACTTGGCCTACCTGCTGATCTAGACTTCGAACATCTCGATGGATTTCATAGCTCATACCTGAATCAATAGATTGTGAATTCAACTATTGACCTGCACAGACTTCTATTTGTAATTTTAGCTTTTGTTGGGGCTCTCTATTCACCCAAATAGTAAAAATACTAATTAAAATTGAAGTTTTTACTTCCAAGTGCGTTTCTTGTACATTCGCCTATCGGCTACACAGGAAAGGTCCTCACAGTCCTCCGGTCTTCGTTCAGCCTGTTGTCAGCCTCGTTTTCGGTTCTAACCAGTGGTCGTTACCAGTCCTAAAAAGTAGCAGAGGCGTCTCAAAAGAAAATCGTTGGATGCAAAGATTTTTCCAATGGGTAGCCAACCAGTGGTGACTTCTACAAATTTTATCTAGGGGAGCTGTAAGTGTAAATACACCCACACTTTGGGTGTGGCCCAACTTCAACCACACCCATAGTTTCAAAGATGAAAATACGATAACATAATTTAATACTAATGTAGTATACTCAACAACCCTTAGTAAAATGAAGAATTCATTTGGATTTGGATCTGATGTCATTGCTAGTCATTTTGTTAATATTGCATTTCCAGTTATTTCACAACGTCTTTGTGATATTTTCAATTTTTCTAGCAATACTGATCTGTTCCCTGACAGTTGGAAAACCGCACGAGTAGTACCTATTTTTAAAAATGGAGAGCGTGATGATCGGTCCAACAATAGACCCATCTCTGTTCTTCCTGTTATGTCCAAACTTTTTGAACAGTTAGTATATGATCACCTCTATAATCACCTAGAAAAAAATAAACACCTGTACATATTTCAATCTGGTTTTCGAGCCCTGCACTCGGTTGTGACATGCTTACTCACTAATGGCTGGTATGTAAACATAGACAATAGTGAAGTCAGCGCTGTTATATTTATCAATTCAGAAAAGTGTTCGATACTGTAGATCATGGTATACTTCTAGCCAAATTGCATTACTAAGGCATTACTGGAATCGAGCATGATTGGTTTCGCTCTTATTTAAATAATCGCAAGCAATTCTGCAAGGTCAATGGCGAATCTTCTAAAATTCAGTCTATTGACGTTGGAGTCCCACAGGACTCGTGTCTTGAGCCTCTCCTTTTCTTGTTATACATTAACGATTTACCTTTTGCACTAAGTGAAGCCCATGCCACTAGGCATGCTGATGATACTACTATTAGTTATGCATCTGACAACATAGAAGACTTAGTTGCCGTTGTCAACTTCAGAACTTTTACGCCTTAATCGATGGTTGCAAGGTAATAAGCTGTCATTGAACGTTATCAAAACTCAGGTCATGATAATTGGGTCAAAGCAAAGACGAAGCTACATGAAACAGTCATACTCTACCATTCCAAGGTTCATCTTGAGACAGAAGGTATTGATCTTGTAAGTCAAATTAGATAGCTTGGCTTAATAATTGATGACAATCTAAAATGGGACAGCCAAATTAAGACCATACAGTTAAAAATTTCGCGAGCCCTGGGCTTTTCAAAATACGCCTAGAAATATGTTCTACTTGCCACTCTTA
>WIPJ01000500.1:58358-76940 GCA_018155075.1 Cassiopea andromeda
AAGGCATGTATAAGAGTATAGTAGAACCTAACTTCAATTATTGCTGCTCTGTTTGGGGCTCCTGTAGAACTACTAAGCTAAATAAATTACAAAAATTGCAGAATAGAGCTGCAAGAATAGTGACGAATAGTCAATTTGATTCTTCTGCAACATCTCTGATTATTCATTGTGAAACATCGGTTATGGCATATAAATGTTTGAACAAGCTAGCTCCCGATTACCTTAGCAGTTGTATTTCTAAACTTTCTGATCGTCACACACATTAACTTCGGAATTCTGCGACTGATCTACTAATATCCCGTATGAAAACGTCTTATAAGCAAAAATCCTTTGCTTTTTGTGGAACAAAAGAGTTGAACAATCTTGATTTAAGAACAAAACTAGCGCCCTCTATTCATTGCTTCAAGTCATCTTTGAAAGACTCCAAGATTACTTGCATGGGTTAGCTTGTCTTCTCCTAGTTTGTTTTTTGATTGCACTATAATAATAATTAATTACTTTGCAATATCGGTTGCTTAAGTAATAGTGTTGAAATTATATTTTATGTTCTACTATAGATGCTTCATCATGATTACCATCTTCATTTCCATTTTTTAAAGATGGTGTGGCCTATTCAGCTAAGTTGGTTTGCAAGAGGCTGTCTATTTACAAAATATAGGTTTAAAACTTAGGAAAGAAAAGAAAGCAAAAAGTACATATTTTGAAAAAGTTTACATTTCTACGTTTATAAAACTAGATATAAAAAAGCAACTGTTTTTTACAAATATGAGTCAAAAGATGCCAGAGATGATGCACGTTTAGCACCAGCTGAGAGACCATTCCACGATTTTGCTCCTCTGAAAGAAAATCCTTTTTGCCCATTATTATTTTTTTCCAGTGGCAACTTCAAATCCCTGTCAGCGTTTCTTAGGGCTCTACAAGATTGCTGAGAATTTCAAATTAAAAGTTGTCGAAGGTAATTTGAAGCAAGGTCATTAAAGAAGATAAAAGTTATGAGCTTTAACTCATTTTCATTAAGTTCGCTAGTTGATCATAGACCCAGGTTCACTAATAGTGGTTTGGCAGGGGTGTCGAATGTAATGTTGGCTATTATTCTAACTGCTCTATTCTGTAGCTTTTGGAGTCTGTTTATGTCAGTTGTGCTACAAATCCCCCATATAGAGGAGCAATATCTAAACTGTGGCTCTACAATGCTTATATGCAAGTTCTTCAAGATGTTCTGTGGCAGAAATTGTTTTGTGTGCTTCAGTGCTCCGAGAGACGGGAGACCTTCCTCGAGATTGTATCCATGTGATTTTTCCAAGTTAGATGCCTATCAATCTGAAGACCAAGATATTTTGTTTCTTTTACATTTTGTATACTTGTGCCACGTACTATGAAATCTAATTTGCCTGATATCTTCTGATACTTTTGACGAGATAAGATATTTAAGGAAACAGTTTTTTTAACTATATTTAATGATAGTTTGTTCCCTTTAAGGCAATGGTCAAAGCTTTCAAGATCCTTATTAATGGTCTCATTCAGCTGAGCTAAACTAGCACCACAAAGATAGAGACCTGTATCATCGGCATACATGAAAACAGGACAGTTTTCCATGACCAAAGGAAGGTCATTGATAAAGACAAGAAATAAGAGAGGACTAAGACACGAGCCTTGTGGTACTCCAATATTAGCTACACATTTTTTTGTAAGAAGAAAGTTTATAAGAAAATGAGGCTCAAATTGTCAAAATCTTAGGAAAATCTTAAGTTATTAATGCTAGTTGATTTTGACTTTTTATTTAAGATTTGGTTTACCATCTGCCAAGTGGCTTCATATTATCTTCCTCGTTGGTAATTGTTTGAGCAAAATATTATATCTTAGGCTGTCTATTTAGGTTAGTGACCTGATTTCTGACATTTCTATTGGTCATCATTAAAGATATTGAATTACTCCTAAGAGTTGCTTGCTTTAAATGGTCTCTCCTTCGGATAAGATTTTTTAGATTAGTTGAGTTTTAAGGAAAGAGCTTCTCGGACACTCTAATTGCTCGGTTTGGTGCATGCTTATCAATCAGGGAGGAGAATAAGGATGACCATTTGATGCATCCATTGCAAACCTTCAGATTTTTACAATTTTGTAGCTAGCAGTTTCAGATCCCATTTAACTTTTAATTTCTTACAAATTAGCCTTTGAATCTCGCGGCATTTCCCAAAGAATGAAAATATTAGTGAAACACACGCCAGCATCAGTCTTACCTTTTCTATCATAGCTTGGACACACTTGCAAGTATTTAATAGTTAGAACGAAGACGAGAATCATGTTAGAGCAAGTGCCAGTCATTGTTAAATTGATAGCTAAACTGCAATTATATATTACCAATATAT
Source organism: Cassiopea andromeda (assembly GCA_018155075.1). Lineage (NCBI taxonomy): Eukaryota > Metazoa > Cnidaria > Scyphozoa > Rhizostomeae > Cassiopeidae > Cassiopea > Cassiopea andromeda. Next base: position 60,725 of record WIPJ01000500.1, read on the forward strand.
TCAACAAGCTCCAGATGATGAATTTCTTACAAGGCAGTGTTATGAATTGAATTGAAATCCTATATCATGTAACATGGAGCATGTGTGTGGATGAGACAGGAAGTTACGAGAAGGGGAGTTGTCGAGAACATAGTTGAGAACGAAGAGCTTCGAGAACACGAGGAGAGAGGAGACATTTTCTAAGAGAAGACCTTTAACATTGAACATTACGCTTCGAGGAAGCATTTGAGTTGAGAACTCTTGGACTTATTGTGTGTAGGTTGTTGCTGTAATTTGCTTTTCCTTATTGATATATATATACTTCAAAAACTTAAACGCGCGGAGTTATTCAGTGAATTCTCGATTCCTCAAGACACCCAAATTAAATCGATAATCTTGGGAAAATATGAGCAATGTTTTCCAAACAGGCAGTAAAAGACTGCAACGACAAACGCCGTACATATTCGTTCTTTATATTAGAAGAGTGTTTCATAAGAAAGTGGCAATAGACTGCTCAAAAAGTTAGGACAGTTCAGTACTGGATTTTTTAAAAACCTAGGATGGTCCCAGTCGGCAAGACAGCTTTATTAGATAGGAGGGGGATGTAACCAAGCTGGACTGGTTTGGCAGCCACACCTTGAAAATAATGTTACTTGCTGGACAAACCAGGGAAAGGAGGAGTTTGGGTCTCCAATCAGAAATGCTTTAAACACCACGCCTTCCTCGTTAGCTGCAATGTGAACGATGCCCTCCATAGTATCATAACGGCAGGACAAGGAGTCTTGTGGTCTGGGAGCTTGCCCTTAGAAAAATATTTGCAATTATATACCCTATAATGCTGGGAAATGCAAAACATTATTAAACAAGCGTTACATAACTTCAGTCCATGTTCTTTGATAGATGTCTAGAAGAGACAATTACAAGATACCAAATCAGGCAAGGGTGAGCAAAATCCTTCAGTTGGGCGGCCAATGCCCCTTATGCCCCCTCCTGGCTTCGTTGCTGGAAGGTGCATACGTTGACATGTATTAGAAACTCAAAGCATTTGCGCATAAAATGCTATTACACATGTTTTTGTTTATTATTCTTCAGCAGTCTGTCTTCTGCTATTGTCTAAGATGTATCATTGCACGTTTTTTCTATAAGAGATTTTCGTATTAAAATAGAGCTCGACTTCTGAAACTAATAAGAAAGTACTGGATTTTTCAGACTCATAAAAGTTTGTATGTGTATATGTATTCAAATTTCGATTTATCTGCTTACAGAATGCTATCGATGCTGGCTGTCCACAATGGGCGTAGGAAGACGTCAAAGTTAGGGGGCTGGTATATTTTCTACTCAAAATATCAAATAGAGCTGGAGAGCAGGAAGAGAAGTTGCCAGAATTTCCTATTGTTCTTTCAGAAAATTTGCCCGAGTGAAACGGATTTCTGCCCAGCATGGGGGAGGGCTGCAGCCCCCTGCCTCCATCCTCCTACGCTTATGCTGTCCACTAAACAGTTAAACTGTTCAGTAGCTTGGCCACGGGGGGAATGGGAGCAACTGCCCCCCACCTTTGCCAAGATGGTGCTCGGGATTTCCTTACAACCGATTAGAAAAGAGGTAAAGAAGGGGTAGCAGCAACTCTTCAGAGAAGTAGAGGTCGTAGCCAAAAATTTTCATTTATGCCCCCCGAATTTATAGCTCTGGCCACGACCCTGCATGTATTCATCACAGTTGAAAAGTTGCACACCACAAAATTTGATCATTGTTTATTATATGTGTGTATTAAGACAAGGAGGTGCATGCGTGAGGGATTTATATAGAATTCTTTATCCCCGACATATAAAGTAGTAGTGAAGTTCCCATTGCATTAAAAATGTCAGTAAAGTCCCCAGTACACATTGCCATCACACGGAATGGAACCAAAATTTTGGAGAAATGGTTAAATGTTCAGCTTTTGAAATCCAGTCACGATATAAGATGTGTAGTCGAGTGGTAGATTAATCATGCCCCCTCAAATATACTTGTTTCTGTCCTAGATGGTTTTCATTATGCTCCATATACTTGTGCTTCGTTGTCCATAAGGATAGTTCTTTACGAGAAAATACCATGTGATAAAGCATTGATACTATTCAACTATATTCAACTACAATTCCATCAATTACATGAAAATTGCATAGCATGCCGTAAAAGCTCAATTTAGCCCCCCCTCTCCTTCTGGCCCCCTAAGAGTATTTTGCCCCTTAAGAGTATCAAACTCTCATATTTATTCTATTTATTCTGTAAATAGAGAATAAATATGAGAGTTTGATGCTCTTTAACTGTAATGAAGATTGGATTGTCATAGCCTAAGGCAATAACCAGCCGCCGAGAGGGGATAGGGGCAGATTATCCCAATGCCTCAAAGTCCAAGGGGCCTCATAACACCCACTCCTTCAGGGTCTGGGACCTCATAAAGTAAACCAGCAATAACTTTTCAAAGTTAATTTATAGACCCTGAAAATTTTCTGCTTGCTCCGTTCTCCTTTCTCTTTTGCTCCAAGGCTTGTGAATTCTCTCGGCACTCCTGACATTGACATGGAGACATTTTATAGAACTTTATCACTTTAAAGGGTTAAATAGGTATAAATGTAACAACTATAGAATCAGGCTAAATATTTTATGTTGTGCTTCGAAAAAGGCCCCCTTTCCTAAGCCCCCGTCCGCTAAACAGAGCTACACAGAGCTAAACAGAGCTTCCATGACATGTGAAAAAAAATACAGTAAGGCTATAAAGGTAAGCCTTAACAGTGAAAACAAGAACTTACGGAATGCTATATCTGATTTATTTCAGTTAAATTGTTCAATATTATGTTAAGCCACCACACACCTAAAGTAGAGTACTAAATCATAGCACCTTAATACATCTTAAATATACCAGCAAGCACCCAAGACTATTTACAGCAAAATGTAACTAACAGAAAAAAAGGAATTGAGTTCTGTTAAACTTCAATATACGCTAAGTCTACAAAGAGTGATTACTATCGCAGACTTATACAACTTACTTACACGAAATCAATTGACTGAAGGCATTGTGCTAGAGGGCTAAAACCTGCCCATATCATCACCTTTGGGCAGAAGTATGGCTAGCGGGGGTGTGGGCGAAGCGAACAGAGAAGCTTAAGGCCTCTTGGGACATTTTCGTTCTATTTGGTATCTTTTGGGACATGTTCATTCTATTTCTAGCAGGGGCTATATTTCTTACGATCATGCAAATATTTCTTTCGTAAATCTAATTATTGCACATTTGCTCCCCCCACTCCCTAAAATGAAAGGCAGGAGACGCACTTGTTCCCCTCTGTCCCCTCTCCAGTATCCCTACATTCTACTACCCCTTGTGGGACTAGAATGCAGATGCAAAATGCTCCAGCTCTACTTAACTTTAACAAAACAAATAAATTGGCAAATAATTAATAATAATTAATAATTCATTAAATGCTAATTTTAATTATTGAGTTACATATTTTCAAATACTCTTAATTACTGTTTTATAGATAGCTATTCGCTACCACAGACCAATTGATGCCATATTTTGACAACAGTATAGTTGCATTTACCAACACATCTGCCTGCGATCTAATAGGCAACTATACAGTATAGCTATAGATATAGATGTTATTATACTCAACTATATAACATAGTTATAAACAATAGCTAAAGCCATTCTGCAAGTGGCTATCAAAGCTAATGTTAATATAAGGTCAGTACAATCGACTAACACATGCTTAAATTGCTTATACTCGATTGCTGATGAATTCACCGAGGTTATCAAGATACTGCTGAAAGACTTATAAGAACTGTTTGAAAATATGCCAAACGCGGTTAGATTTACAGCTACCTATTCTTAAACTGGGAAAGTTTGATCATCCTCCTCAGCAGTGGCTTTTTTTATGATGAATCAGGGGGTATTGGTGCTGAATATTTTAGAGGGCAACGAGTATTTGCCAAGCATTTAGCTTTTGGCCGACTAAATTTGCTGCGCATTTGCCGATTCGATGGCAGCTAGGAGTACTGTTCCCCTCCCACCCCCCAAAAAACCGCTACTGACTCTCAGTGGTATCAGTACGGTGGAACTGGGAGATACCGTCCTTGTTCTCTCTATCACGCTTTCATTAGATTTTTGCTGGTGCACGCTTTTGTATTAAAGTAATAAGGCAATCAGTTCCTTGCTATAATATGGGTGTGGCCAGATGGGTGTGATCATTAAAGGGTCTAAGTACCTGAAGTCTCTCTAGTCTCTGGTTTCTGGCCCATTCCTAATCATCCTTTACTATTTGTGGATCAGTTGCAGATAACAACAGTTTTTTTTATTACGTATTTTCAATTTCGCAACGATCTACAACATCATTACACAAATGGATATGTGAGAGCGAAATAAACAAAAAGGAAAGCTGAGGTTGTAATTTGCCACAATCCAATCTACTACAATCTAATTTGCATACATCTTTTGATTGATAACAAAAGCTGCAACGATAAAGCCAAACAAAAAGAAGACTATTACTATTAAAAAGGTTATGACAAGAAAAATACAACAGCAACAGAAGGAGCAGCGAAAAACAGAAAAAATAAATTGAGAAGCTAGGATTCTTATCCCAGCACTTTAGTCATAAGATACTCCTTGGTTCTTTAAAAAGAAAAGAAAAGAAAAGAAAAAAGGCATTGTATCTAATGAAGAAAAAAGAACTTTTTTCAGTTAACTTTTTTACAATGATAGATTCTTATACATCGATTCACTATATAAGGGGCGTTGTGGTTCCAAAAATAATGGACACAGAAAATCAAATAAATGGGGCTTATTAATTGTGGGAATATACAGTGGGATTTCAATAAGGGCCCATTTATTGCAGAAGGGGACACAGTTATCCACTTACTCATAAATGCGTAATTGCCGTGCCCCCGCTAATAAATCTTTGAATGTTTCTCCAAACCCCACTCCCATGAATATCCCCCATTTGAGTTGCCTAGAAAGTATTTGCAAAGCAGGTGATATTTTCAACAAATATTCCTGTCTGTCAGCAATATTTTCAGTTTCTTACATTCTCACAGTCATTGGTGCCTATATTATTAGCTTGGAGAGCTTCATAGCAGTATTATCTAAAGTGTGACAGTATTCGTTCCATCCCCCGCTAATTCCATCCCCTTTCTTCTAATGCTGCCGACCCCTCCGCTTACTCCCACCCACCGACAATGAGGCACTTGAGCCTTGTTAAAACGTTCTCAATATCTCACAAATATAGCTAAGCATTTGAACGAAATTTTTTGCGAAGTTCAGCGATGTCGAGAGATGGGTGTTCAACCATCGCGCTATGTCGTTGGTCACTTGTATTGGGACCCACTGGGAATTTTCCCGGTCTCCAGCCAAACCACAACGCCCCCTGATTATCATTAATATCTGTTTAGCTCCTTCCCAGTTTTGACTGTTAGGGAAAACTCGACACTGTCTGTGCTTTTTCCACTTGAGCTCTTGGTCTCCTCTGGTGCAACCCCCGCTGAATGTTGATAAAGCTTCACAATCTCCTTCCTAAAGGCAGATCCAGTCAAGCAGTAGAGTAGCCAGTTGATCGAAGAGTTGATCACGATTCCAAGCTTAGCCACTGCAAACGATTTGTCAATCATCAGCCATTCTTCGTCAGTTTGGGAGTATCCAACCATCCAAATGCACTGTGTGATACATTGCCATCCAAGCAAGATTATGAAAGCGAAGGTGACAAACAGGAGTGTCTTCGTAATTTGGTGTTGCTGTTTGGTACGCTCTATCTTCTTATCCTTGCTGGCACCAAAGACTTTAACGGTGTTTACAGCTCGCATTTTCATTGACCAAATGATGCTGGTATTCAGGGCCAGTAGAGTGAACCAGGGCACGAGAACAAGAAACATACAATGCACCCAAAACTCGTACATTTTGCTGCCACCAGTCTTTGCATAATCTGTCTCCAAGATGTGATAGGTGCCGTTAACTTTGCCAGGGGAGAAGTTGAAGAAGTGAGGAATGTTTATGACAAAGCTCAGGCCAAGTACGATACCGATACTGAGAAGCGTTCGCTTGGGAGTACACCAAGCTCTAGATTTCAGGGGAGCCATAACTATGAGAAAGCGAAAGAAGGTGACACCAACAAGCAGCCATATGCTTGATACAACAAAGAAGTAGAGGAAAGGGAAACCAATGAAGCAATAGAACACAGCGAAAGCGTAGTTTTTAGCCACTGCTGGAGTGCCTGAGGGTATGGAATTTGTCAACAGGAAGAAAAGCAGCAGACAGCAGTCTACGATGCCAAGCACGATCAAGTAGATACTGGTTGATGAGGAGCTGTCGATTTTCTTTTTAAGGATTCTATACCATATGTAGACGGAGATGGCATTGCCAAGCAAACCAATCATGCTAATTGTCACCCCTAGGGGCACACTTGATAACCAATGCATCACTGCGCTTCCTGCCTATAAAAAGATACATCTCTCTTAGGGACTGGTCATTATTTAGGCCCGGAACAGGGGTGGATGGGACATGAAAACTCTTTAGGCCAAAATTTTGTGTCGTAAAAGCAAACTTATAAAAACTTGTGAGGCATTAAATTTTATCTAGCTGTTTAGAAGTACATGGTAATAGAGGAAAAAGTAGCATATAGACTAAAATATCTTTAGTACAAATTACAAGTTTAACATTTTTGGTAGATATTTTAATGCAGTCTGAAATTTTCAATTGAAATCTGGCTGGATTGCGACTTACTCAAGAGAAGCATTAATTCTCCTTCCACCCCATTCTTGGGAATATATAATGGCCAGTCTCTTATTCAAGCCACTGAACTCATGTCCATAGAGCTGTGCATAGGCATGTGCCCTATACGATTAACACGCACTGGGATAGCATATTATGATTATGGTGAGCAGGCATACAACAAAGATTTGAAAAAATACTTTAAACGCGGCAAAGAAATTGTCATTTGAAGTTTATCAATGGTCCCATTCATATCTGGTAGATGCTGAATTTGAGAATGCTACACAAAATTGACAGGTGCTATTTGAATTTGCTTTGTCAAAATTGGAGTAAATTGTTTCAGATGTAATTTTGAAACTAGATGCTAGATTGCTTCATGGAAATAGGACTGCTGGAGTTTGACGATCAAGACATATTTTAACATAAATACTGGTGAGAGTTTGTCTCACCAGGCCCTCCTTTCTGTCCTACCATAGAGAAAAATTCCCCCATTAGTCATCATCAATTTTGAAATTAGCCAACTTTGCAGCAGAAAAAAACCTTTGGTCCAGAGATGTGTCCGGTATACCTAAAATTGCTTTGGATTGATAATGTTTCATCAAAGTTTGAAAATCAAATTAGTAAAGCCATTACATCTTGTTACTATGCTGTGAAGCCCCGTGTGGTTTACAACACTAGAGTTATGCTACCATCTGCTAAAAAAGATTGCCTTCCTACCACTCCAAAAGTTGTGTTGTTTATTAATGTTCGTGCCGATGTGAAGCTCGGTACGTAGGACCCACTACGCAGAGACTAGCAGACAGAATAAAACGGCATGTCCCCACGAGCATCAGGAAGAAAAGTAATGCCGCAAGAGAGCAGCCACCTCATATATGTAAAAACAACAAGTCTAAAATTAATTGTGAGTCGGCCATAGGACAACACCTTATTGCAAATCCAGAATGCGCCAAAACATATGCAGACGAAAATTTTCGAATCATTGAGCAAGCAAGATCGTCTTTTCATTTAAGTGTTTTGGAATCTGTTTACATCAAGACTGAAAACCCAGTCTTGTGTAGACAAAAAGAGTTTGTTTTCTCATTGGGACTCTTCAAGTAAACAATGGTAATATGACCTAATTGGTCACACTTGGGGCCAATTAGGCGCATCGTAGCACATTAACCGCATCTGGATATATATTTCGGTTAACCTTTAGGTCACTATCCAACATTTTCATACTCTGATGAGTGACGTACGAAAAAAGCTTTTGTATGTGAAAAGAATGTTGCCGCTTTTTCGTGCTGTGGTATAATTCTATTGATGAGAAAAGAAATGATTAGGATTTAAATACTAAGATCTGTTGCACAATAGCGGAGTCGTAAAGTCAGAAGAAAAATTAATTATCATAAATTATTCAAGACACTCTTCTTTATGGTCGAACGTACACTGGGCTCATCACTGTGCACAAAGACAGGCTTTTTTAGTGTTTTACTACTTAGTTTTGGTTACATATTGCTTTGCTTCAAATATACCAAGAAAATATTTTGCCGACAAAGTAATATTAAACCAGACTCCCGGCTGTGCGAGAGGTTATGTATTGTTACACCTCTAATCAGGGGCGGGCTAGCTAATTTTTTGGCCCGGGCACAGTTTGATTAAACTGGCCCATGAACTCTAGAAGGCGTAAATCGTTGGGCAGAGATGTTAAAAAGACTGCAGATTTGTGATAAATCCACTGCTTTAATGCACTTTCGTTAATACATACATTCCAAAGTTCTCCATATTTAGTACTTAATGTTTTCTTCACTTCATGCAGCCGGCCAAATGGCCCGACCAGCCAGTCCCCCCGTGCCCCTAAGGATTCACGAAGGTAGGTTACTTGGCAGCATTCAGCAGTTAATCGATAAATTTAAAAATAAGGGAAATAACGGCTTTTAAATTCTCAAACACCATCAAAACCGTCTGGGATTCTACTGCCTTAATCATAAATAGATAGATGATAGCCATCTCTGTTGTCATACATCCTTCATGATAAAATTACTAAACGCTGCAAGCGGTACTATTTGAGATGGATCTTTATCTAATAGCATTGAAATGTAAAGAAGGTGTTTCCAACGTTTTCCGTGAGTCTAGAGGTTATAGTCAGGAAGATCTGCTCCTGGGCTTTGCCCCTGAACCCCATTTGTCGCCACATCTGATCTTTTTCCATTAATGTGGAAGTGACTAGCTTCTTTTTGATCAGTGCTTTGATATTCACGTCTTGGCCCTACATGAAAAACTAGCCATGTGAAGGTGAATTGCTAAATCAGCATTCTGTTGTACCTATTGTAGCATCCTGTAAATCCTACACTTGAATCATATTGCATATTCATCTACTTTAATATTGACATGGAAACACTGGGCAATTTTCAGTTTTGCCACAGCGCTTAAAATTCTTAAGATATGCCTTGACCGACGACGATAATACACACTATATATAACATAAAGCATAGCATATAATAGGTACATATTTTATGGTATTAAAGAAGAATCATTTTCCAAATGTGAATTCATAGCTTTCAAGAGATAGAAAAGATAAAGGATAGGATTCGGTGCAGGATTTGGAGGCTCCAATTTGTAAAATGTCAGTTAAAGCAGCACCCCTTCACAACGTGCAGAGTCAAGCGTACACTTGATAATTGGAGATTTGATACTGTTATTTTACATGATCTACAAAAAGCTTTTGATATCGTTATTCATAAAATTCTGTTGCTAAAATTAGAGCATAATGATGTGTGCGATTGTGTCCTGGAAAGACTTAGATCTTGGCTATCCAACAGATCGCAATATGTTTATGGTAATGGCAATAATTCAAATATACTTCCAATTACTTATAGCGTACCTCAAGGTTCTATACTAAGCTCATTGTATTTCATAATCTACATTAGTGATCTGCCAAATGCGTACAAGATGATTGATTTTTATCTGTTTGCTAATGATACCAATTATCTACAATAAATCCATATATTTTTCTACTTAAATTAAAACTGCCAACAAAGAACCGAGGTCAATGAGGAAGTGGGTTGACTAGTAAATTACTGCTAAACGTTGATAAGGCAAACTATAATATCTTCCATTCCTCACTGGCCAGTGATTCTCTTTGTACTTTTATGATAGTAGGGCAAACAGTTATTAAAAAAGGTAAAATTTTTCAAGTCCAAAGACTCCCTCCTAGATGAACAACTGAGCTGGAAATACCATCTATGTAAACTGTCTAAAAAAATTGGCTAGAATATGTGGAATCCTCTTCAAGAGTCGGAACATACTACCACAGGCTGTCTGCTAAAGCAGGGAAGTCGTTTTCCTTGATATTCTCCTGACTTCTACTCTGTTGTCCCTGATTCAGTATAGGTCCTGAGGAAATACTACACATCGTGCTTACCACAATACAAGGCTATTTAAGAAAACCTTCGCCCATTTGAGCAAAGTATGCTCTATTTCTATCGTGGAAGATGAAAACCAACTATTTTATTAAAGACATCATGTGTTGTCTTACGAGTTTTTCTTAGTATAATATGATATCCATTGATTGAAGAAACAAAGAAAAGAATTTGCCCTAGTATTTCCTTGGTTATCTCTAGCATTAACCGAGTTCTTTGGTATTTCACTGATATTATTTAAGAAAGAACCAATTCCCAGATATTTTTATTTTTCCTTGATTTCCCTGGATTCCTTGAGTAGTCACCGTGTGCCATTTTTTCTTTGCTTATTCAATGCTTTATTCTTGCCTTTCCTTTAATGTGGTCTTATGTTCTGGGGCCAAACATGCCTTTAATAGAGCGTCTATTTCCAAGTTACAGAAACAAGCTGTAAGAGCAATTTTATTTTATAGTTGCTTTTCAGCTTCTCTATCTATCTTAAAGCATCTTAATCCACTCTAACTTTCGGATGTATGTGAACATTATCTCCTAACTTTTATCTTTGAGTGTCAATAAGACTTCACTTGAATGCTTCCTTAACTTCTTTATATTTGCTGCATCTGTCTGTTCATCTACATTCCACCAGACAGGCAAATAAAGGTGATCTATATGCTTGACTGGACTAAATATCCCTCACTATGGCCTAAGATCCTCAAGTAATCTCGCTGTAAAACTCTGGAAAACACCCCATGAAGAGCTCCAAAATATCTCATCAAAAATATCTTTCAAAACAAACTAAAGATTTAATTACTAAGGCAAAATAAATTTTGACCTACATTATGCTCTTGCCATAATCCCTACATAAAATGTTCTTATGTCTATTTTTTCAGTTTATTCAACATCACTATGTTTATTTCTTCAACGAAATAAGATAGGGGCTCCCTTCTCGACAAGCTTAACTATTGAGGGAGCTCCTCTTTTTAAGTAATTCCTTACATACATGTGTTTTTCCTCTTGTATTGCAAGTATCTAATTATTTTGACTTATATGTAGCAAAATTTGAAATCAATAACTGAACTAAGCTAAACTCAATCTTTATATTTGTAAGTGAACCCTCCAAATACTTCCCTCCCTTTATAAATTAAACCTATAGTACTATTTAAAAATATGCTCGAAAATCATAATATAGACATAGAACACATATAGAGGTTTTACTAGTTAAACTGTGGCATTGGTCCTTTCCACCTCGGCATGCATGGTGCAAGAGTCCTATTATTTCAGAATGGTCCAGAACAGGGGTGGCCAACCCGCGGCTCGCGATCCGCATGCGGCTCTTACACTCATATTGAAGTATGTGTTTCCTATATATGTTTACTTCCCTTGAGTTCAATAAGGTATATTCGTCAAAGAGAAAAATATGGGGTGGCTCTCATGTATCCCCATTAGTTTGTTGTGGCTCCTCGTGGTATCACAGTAAAAAGTATGGCTCTTACCCTCTCAATGGTTGGCCACCCCTGCTCTAGAAAGAGTAGCAATTTCGCAGAGATTTTGTATGTGATACGTAAGTTGGCACTGAGATCTACTCACAAAGGTATACAAGGGTGTGAAAATTTACTTTGAGCATTATTCATAATATTCGAGATACACCAAAGTGAGTGAGGTAGCATAGACGCCACGCATAGTTAGATATCACTAGACAGTAACTAATGAAAATCGTCGTTTAGAAAACTGTCGAGTAATATGGAATTGTCGATCTAGAAAAGAAAATCTGAAATGCTAACTATTTTTTCGTCTTACTTATACAAAAACAAAAAATAACTTCACTCGACCATACGTCTTAATTGTGTTCTAAGATGCCATTAGTACCAGCTATCGGAAAAATCTCTATGGTGATTGTAAGTAATGTTTCAGAGGCTTAATTTTAGAGATTAGAATAAAGGCGATTTATGCATATGAAATCCTCGATTCAAATTACTCACAATATTAAGCAACAAATGGGGATTTTTTTAAAGTCTTATTAGGAATGATTATTTGAATATTGCATTCAGGTGCAATTACTCATGGCTTTGCAATTAAAAACGATCTACATCAGACATAGAACAGTAGCCTGTTTTTAAAATACTTGGAATATTAACAGAGTTGAACAACGCAAACGAGTTGTATGTGAGATCTTAAATCAAAAGCGTAATCAAGAGTGCATTCTTCTCGATTGAACAGTGTTGGATTGAAAAACGTGACTGCGTGCTTACGTCAAAATGTGCGTCAGCTACGAAATGGCCTTGAAACTGGGGTTTGTTAGTTTGATAGCAGTTTGACTATAGCATGCACCCAAGGGCGTAGCTAGAGGAAGGTGTAGGGGGTGTCATCCCCAATCTTTGGTGATCTCGTCGGTAAGTTTAGATTCCATGACTTTCGTCAGTAAAGGAATAAATGCATTACCATGACGCAGCCAAAAGAATGTTGAAAATGCCCCTTCTAGCATCAATACACCCCATAAAAATAGGGAGTTCTTTCCAAGAAAACACTTCCATCGGTAGATTCCCACCTCTGTCAATGAATTCACAGCCTTACCAGTTCTGATGGGAAATTATTGCTCTACACACCACCTCCTCCCCCAGAAAAGACGTCAAGAGACGCCATTACATGCATCTATAGCCCTGTTCACTCTACAGAAACTAACCCGGGTTCGACCTGGGTTGAACTAACCCGGGTTCGCTCTAGGTTAGTATTTCTGTATGAACAAGAATCCAGTGTCGATCCAGATTGCTTGCTTGCAGAACAAACGTTTGCGCAAATTTAAATTTACGAAAAGTGGCGGACATTAATATTGGGAATATCAAGTTCTGTGTGTTGGATGTTGGATCTAGCGTGTAAAGGTCATTGTTGAATTGTTTTGAAAGAATCAGGAACTCCAAATTGACCTATTTTGCTTCTGTTAAAGAAAGCCACATTTTGCTTAGTGTGGCATTTCCATAATGAAGAGGTGTTCTCCAATAGGGAAGTTCTACATACTCAAGCAGTTACCAACTCCTTTGTTAAGGTCAATTTACACTGCACGCGTCACGATGCGTCGAGGTACAGCGCGATGCGGCGCGTCGCGCCATATGCTTTTCTTTCAGTTCACACTGGTAAAGCGTTGCCTGATATTTTTAGCTGCAATGTCGTCACAACAACAAGATATGCTTCTCATTCTCGCTTTACAAGCTCAGGTAATAGCCTTAATTGTATTGCAAAAGCAAAGAAAAGCGATGGTTTTAGGTTCTAGAAGTTTGGTAAGAAGGAAACATCAAAGTTGTCATCACAATTTAATAAACTGCAAGATTACACGATGCGTTTCAATTACCTCCGAATACTGCCTTCCACGTTTGATGAATTGATAAGTTTGGTTGGGATATTTGTTGTTAGAAAAGGGAGCAATTCATTTTTCATCTTTCCTACTAGTGTCATAAAGGCAAGGCAGTTTTCTCACTGATTCGATAGGTTGCTCTTTGTTGACGAATTTAGCTGTCATTATTTCTACCCTACTTCGGAAACCTTGCCTATTGTCCTGAAGCAGAGCATCGCGTCAAAGATGGATTGTTTCATCTCTGTCGCATCATATTTGCCCAGAGTCATGACGCAACGTGTCGCGTCACGTCCAGTGTGAATTTACCTTTATATTATGCTTGAAGCACTCCAATACCCTAGTACCAAGAAAAAAAGGGAGATGGCGTACTTTCAGTTAGTTTCTTATATGTAAAACTACTGAAAACGACTGCAGACTTTGAGAAAGAATGCTAAAGCAACATGTATTATAGAAAGAAATCTAACTTCTGGACATCATATTGTCCATAAAGCTTTGCGTTTGCAGGGACAACAACTTTTGCTGCTTTACTTTTAATCAACTTCACAACTTTTGTAGTAGCTGAAGAGAATGCGTTATATAGGACCAAAATTTTGGCTTAAAAGAATTTTGCACGTAACAATATGAACGATGGTGGAGAGAAATCCATATGTACCTTGGTAAATAACACCACACATTCCACAAAAATAGCGATCTTTAACTTAGAAAAATGCTGGTGATTATAGACCTTGCAGTGCGCACATCAACTAGAGGATGAAATAGGATCAAACGACAATAAACGGAGGAAAGGCTGAACTTAAAAGGTAACCTACTGTCTAATATGATGCATCGCAGGGAAAATCAAGAGTTGTGTCAACTGGATTGAACTGTCAAAGTTCATCTGCTAGTATAGCAGCAATTTACCTAAAAAACCTTGTATTTCGCTCTTCAGACTTCTTCATGCATTAAAGTTCTCATCTGCTACTTAAATAGTGAATGCTTTACGACAATTTCCAATCACTCAAGATAATCTTGAGTGGTCTAGAGGTCTAATGAATGGTTTAAAATTCAACCAGATTTATGTTTTACATAGCTTTTGAACTGTAACATTGAAAAATTAATAGTAATTCAATAGCCAAGTGAATAAAAGTGTATTTGTGATATACCAAAGTTATATTACCATTTTATGGCAGGAATTTTCTTGTTTTCTTCAGATTCTTTGGAGCTTGAGTGAAAGTATACCTTCGAAGCAGCCAGGAAGTCTTTCATCTACTTCAAATGACAAGCCTGTTGAACTGAACAAGAGTTGCTTCTAAATCTCTTTTAATAGCGTTTAGTCATAAATATTGAATTTCTATGCAAAAACATCTGCCTTTCCTATATAGCAAAAGAGGTTGGAACTGAGGCTTTTCAGAGATTGCTCTTCTGATCTTCAGATTTAAGCTCACCTTTTAGACTGTGAAAAAGACTCCTGATTTTAAGAAATCGTCACCACGAATTACAGTAAATACTCACATAAAAGAACTAAAAATTCCAAAACCCCTACCTCAAGATCCCATTATTTCTTATACTTAAATAAGAACCCAGCCTACCCTAAAAGTTTACCCAAATTCTTATAAGCAAAGTGGTAAGGTCGGTGAGGCATGGGATGCATTGAAAGTGAGCAAAGGAGGTTTATGGGTGCGTATGTAAAGACAGCCTGTTACATCATTTGTGATGGAAATGATGATGATAGAGCCAGGGATAGTACTACATTGGGTGCTTGGGTGAGCTGGAGCCCTCCCAAAATTTCACTTAGCTCTCCATCGGCAACTAAATTTTGAAGATTTATATGCACTATCCGCACTTTCACGATCTGCTCTTCTTTTTTCAAGCCAAATTGAAGGGCATCATCTACGAAAATTTTCCTCCTTCGCTCACTGTCGACACTCTGGCAGTATTTGAATAAATGAAAAAGTAAGCAGAAGAATGAATGAATGAATGAATGAATGAATGGATGAATGGATGAATGAATGAATGAAGAATGGGGTGAGTGAATGAAAAATGAATGAATGAGCAGAAAAGTAATACAATCACTCACTTAGTAAGCTGATAGTAAGCCAGGAAGATGAAAGAATGAATCGAAGAAATGAATGAATTAATTAATGAATGAAATGATGAATGAATCAATGAATTGAATAGGTAACTGAGTTAGGGCTTCACCATTCAGTGACTAGTTTGTGTATGTAAAATGCCTTTTATCTCCGTTCAGCCATGAGGTAGTAGTATTCTGTTGAAAGAGAATACCTGTAGTCCATCTACAGGAATTCTTTGAAACAGCTGCAGCTTTTGAAAATAGAGTATACCTTGAGAGATTTTGTTGTTCTGACCTGATTTTATTCAAATGAACGAAGTTTCACATGCTACAATGACGCAACAAATTCAGCTAATTTTGCACTGAAAAATACAGGAAACTTATATATTACTTATGGTTTTAAATTTTCAATCCCAGATCACATATCCTATAGTTTACATATGGATAGTGACATTTTAGGGAGTCAGTGCAACTGAAATTTCAACATGGAAAAACACCTTCGGAGCTTTCAACAAAAGATATATCTTATCTCCATAGAGATAATATTAATTCTGGCACAAAATAGAGATAGTGAGTGAATGAGTTACCTCCCTATGCAGAGGGGATTATGAAAGAACTCATGCAATGTGAAGCAAGTACCACAGTGTTTAAAGCTGCTTTGAAATACTGCCAAAATTTGAATTAAAAACACAAAGATTTAGAACTAGCGAGCATTTTAATCAAACTTTTAC
>WIPJ01000502.1:10848-21983 GCA_018155075.1 Cassiopea andromeda
TATATATAACACCTGACCCTCTCATAACTGCTGAATAGTTGGGAGCTATGTAAATCCCTGGTCCTACACTCCACTCGAAAAAGGTCCTTCAGCACGCCATTGGGTAAAGCAAACTTTAGGCTGGCTTCATTTCAAGGTTACCGAAGGTGTCTAACACCTACTGGTTGTTGTTTCTAGTAATAGAATCTGAATGACTGAGCTACAGTGTGCTTCAATACCTTTTCAGAAGCTTCATGAGTTCTATTGTTGCAAGTGTAAAGCCCCCGCAAAACTGGGGGTTGGTGTGTTATACATTTCATGCTATATGAATATGTCCGAGAAATACATTTTGCTGTAGTACACCCCCTGAATACTATATTCACCTGACTTTTATGTAAGTTTACTATACTATTACAGTGGGAATTTCCCATAGTATGGATGCCGAAGTGATAGGCAAAAACATCATAAAAACCAATTTTTCACCCGCCTACTCAAATAGCATTCATTCTTTCTTTCGCTTTCTCGTTTACAGCATTACATCATATAAATCTTGCTCTGTCTGTTCACTAGAGCAGTGACTTTCACAAGGCCGCCGAGAGGGGGCAGAGGGGCACATTTCCCCCAGTGCCTCAAGATCTATGGGGCCTCATAACAATAATTAAAAGTGTTTCAAAATGTTCATGGGAGCTAAGGGGCTGAATTTGCCGACTGTTTTAGAAGAAACACGTGTAGTCGACAGATACTTGGGAACATTTGTCGATTACATGTGTTTTCACAAAAAGTGCGTGAAAAATTGAGTCTCAAGCAAAAAATGATTTTCTTACTAAAAAATCGTGTATTTAGCCTTTGGTCCACTAAATTTGCCGAAAATTTCCCGACTTGATGGCAAATTATCCGCTACTGATAACAACCAATGTTTCAAGCTATGTGGGCATCCTGAAAACTTCTGCTCGCTTCGCTCGCAGGGGGCCTCGCCTCTCCCTTTTGCCCCGAGGCCTCCAAAGCCTTTGGGCAGCCCTGGGCTTTCAATCAGGTTCTGCAGAGCCCTAGGGCTCCACCAGTAGAGTCCAGGGTTTTCCGGGCTCTCGAAGCACTGGAATGTTTCCTTTGGATTCTAATCCAGCACCAAGGATGAAAACCAATGCAGTTGCAATTTTCATTGGCCTAGGTAGCAGTTTCCCAATACATTTCTGCAAAAACCGCTGATGCGGAAAGGATTTCTTTATCCGTTGAGGTCAGTCTACTTTAAAGAGAGCCTTGTTAAAACCAGAGCTGCGATCATAAAGGGTCAATTGTCTAAAGCTTCATCAACAAAATCTCGGATTGTAGGGCAAACTTTGACGCTGTTTCAAAAAGTATGACGAAATGTTAAGGAAATATTGCTGCATAAGCGGAGTTCCTACTTTCTTTTCCCCAATTCGTGCTCTTTTCATACAATTGCACTGTGGACATCTGTACATCTACTTTCGCTTTTGGGTCAGAGATTTTTTGTTGTTGAGAAAATACTCGGTAGGTAAACGGGGGCCTGGGTTCGCGTGTTGCAACGATAAAAGAACTGGATGTGAACGAGAGATGGCCTTTTGACTTTATTAGGCTAGTTGATTGACAGATTTTCCGTGTTCATACCAAGGACACATCAATCAAAGGTGTCTCATTACATTTGCGACTTCTAGTTCCTCATTCACTTGCATTTCCTAAAGCTCTGCGGAGGCGCGTGTAACGCTAGTTCCTTATCAACAGGCAAAGCTGTCAATCAAGCAGTCGCTGCTTGCAGTTTTGCTAATAAAGTCGAAAATAATGTTGTAATTAAATAACCCATTGCATATTGGTCATTGAAGGTAACAAAAGCATGCGCCCTCGCTGGGTGCGTTTGGGACACTGATCTCAGTGGCTAGGGATATAGTTAATTCCGCTTAGACCGGCTGTGCTGTCAATCAAAGGTGGTTGGGTAGCATTCCCCAAGTAACGCAAGAAATAGATAGACACAAAAGAAATTTTGATAGAATTACGTGTCAGCAAATTCGAAAGTTCTACATGGAACTGCATTTCTGAGCTTTTAACTAGTGACAATCCCCCGATATTAAAAGTGTACTTTAAAATGACGTAATAGATATTAATATAGACCATGGATATATGAAGAGGATCTTGCAGAGAGGTCTGGCAAAAAAGAAGTTGAAAGCGAGAACATTGAATCAGCACGTGCAAGATATATTTGAAAGGTAAGGCGATGTTCAGCATAAGGATTGTGGCATAGTTTTTGCTTTAGATTTTTCCTTCGTGTGTAGTTGCCATAAGTAGAACTTTGATAACGGTTGTTTATTGACCCAATAAAATTACAGCTAAGCAAATGTGTCGATTGAGGACAGGTGAATATAAAGATTTTATGACATTTGTCATCTCTCTAAACTCATCAACTTCTTGCTTTGATTAGCAACCTATGAATTTAAGCCTTTATTTCACCCTATTTTGCTACCTTATATTGTTGGTATCTTTTTGTTTTAGAATTAAGGTAAGGATTTACTACTTATTCACGTTACATTGAAATCTAAATAATATCCCTCATTGTGCAACCTTTTGCTGTAGAAAGTTAGTTTCATTGAAACTGCTGTTAGACCTGTGTTGAGCGAGTTAATTCGTTTCTTTTTTGAAGCTACAAAAGCAGTAATGCCCTGTAGATAACTTTTCAATACTCAGGTATTTAAGAAAATGAGTTTGAAATCCTGTAAGATGGCAGGTCTAGTTTAGAGAGTGAGGTCTAGCTTAGAAAGAAGTTGTTTTAAATTAGGCAGGGCAGATGTTAATGAATGAACAAGTGGTAGAAATTGTATAAAGATGATAAGAAATTTAATAATAGAAGATAAATTTTTTCACTTACAATTTTATGTAACTTCTCAACAGAAGTTAGCAATCAAATGAGCTTAGGTCTTCAGGAAGTATCAAAGCCACAGTATAGAAGACGCTCCGCTGAAACAACCGTTTGAGTATCATATTTGCAGTGTACCTTTCAATAGATTAAGCAGTCAAAGCCAGTAATTATAAATTCGAGATCTCTCCAGGCAGTTGCCTTGGAAACTTATGCAAATTGGTTTAGCCGTACTTAGTCTCTCAAGTTGAACCTCGAGATCACGATTGCTCATTTGCCTGGTTCATCAAAGCTTGCACCATCTTGGAAGTAGGTAAAAGTGGTTCTTTTTGTTTGAAAACTATTATTGTTTAGCCAAGGAATCAAATAAGTACGCAATGAAAATACACTTATGCAATCGGAGATCAATTCTAAAATAGATCTCCTTTTCCGCAAGTTTCTGGCCTAAGCCCGTTTCTTGGATATCTAGTCCTCTAGTTAAGCCGCCAGGTTGTTAATTTGAGTATCCAATGAATCTATACTATCGAACAAAGACACGTGTGTTGGTACATCATCAGCCCACATGTTATTTTGTTATTACCGTACACTTAGTCTAATTTATGAAGCGTAGGCGACTTTCTGCAATGAAGGGCGCTTGCAGTACTGGTAAACTTTTTCCGGGATTTCTTGCAAGATTTTGTCCATGCTAAATGCCTTAATTCTAGTCACATAGATCCTTTTCAGTAGCAGATAAACTGTTATAAAAATTATTCTTTCGGAGGATAGGAGCTACTTTCTGAAATAATGTTGCATTTTTACCAAGTTATTTGTCGCGAATTTATCTATTAAAGTTGATAATGTCGTATGTCCATTTGCTAAAACACTACCAGGAAATTCCAGCACAAGGACCTATATGTACCCCGCACAAGAACATATGATGTTCAAATAATATTGCATCAGCAGGAAGCAAGTTTTTCTAATGAACGTAAAATGGAAGCTCCGAGAATATGTCTGCCCTATGTAGGGAGTAAGAGCTGAGAAAAGATGATGCATTAGCCAAAAGCAGAAATCTGATGCCAGTAGCTTTGTCCGCTGCGCTGATTTTCGCCAGCCACTTAAACAGTGTTTCGTTTTCGTAAGTACGCGAAATCGAAGGAGCATCCTACTTCTCTGCTAGGGTGGAATGACAGTTTTTCAACAATAGTAAGATCTAAAAAGTTCTCTTTGGATAAGTTGTGTACTTTGAGCCCTTCCTGAGAAGGAATTACTGATGTCAGTATGATTCTTAAAGAAAAGAGTCTTGCTGTGCTTGTCTTAGCGAAGAGACCTGAGAACTTCGGTATAGAGAACCGATGAACATGACAAATATAGGAGTGAATGCTGCATGTTGATAAAAAGTTGCTTGCTATGAGACATCGTGAATATCAATATTTTACTGATAGCAAGCGTGCCAAGATCAATGCTGTGCATTACGATTCCAAGGTCTTCGATGTTAAGCACATTTCAGAAAAATAAACACTTTAAGTGCCAAATGTTTGAAGACCTTAAATTCTCTGTTGTTGAGAAATGTGGGAATGTTTATCTATGCAAAAAGCTATGTTTTATGAGAGAACTTGGGGAATATTAGCATTTCATGTATTCTTAGTGAAGGTGACAAAACTTCAAGGATAGAAAGGGCCTACTGATGTGATGAGAATGTTTACAGTTGCATACAATCAAATTACATAGCTGGTAGTATTGATTTGGAGGGGCAAAATTTGTCTTTACCTTCACCTATGGGAAGGCCAGAAATTTATGCAGTGTAGAATCCCCTTGCAAAGTGTATTAAGAATCCTGCAGAAGGGCATATTTGTATTTGATTTAGGGGAAGTCCCCTTTATACCACCTATATCTACTTGCTAAATAGAACTCCAGAGAAACTTGCAGAGTAAACTAGAACCAAAATGAAATCCTTATGAATGCTACCTTTCATGTAGCATCAATTTCCAGGAATTTTTCCAGGCAAATAAATGGTTACCATCAAAACTCCCCATTGCCTGGTTCATAATGTTTTGCAATTAATCAACTGACTTTAAAGAGTGCAGGAATCTGGCTATTTTGCAATGCAAATACCAGCTACCTATTATCGCAATATCCAAACTAAGCGTCATAATGCCAGAATATCTGACACAGATGACTGAATGGCATACGACCACTTAGTAACACTGATTTTGTTTTTCAATATCAGCCACATTCATTGCCATTTGGAGCATAATTTTCTGTGTTCAAGAATTTTTGTTATTTTCACTTTTATAAAGGTACCAATATCATGAGTGCAATAGCGTAGTTTGTTTGTTACAAGTACAAACAAGATTTTAAAATTAATTGTAGTTTAATGTTTGATTTGAATTATCTATGCAACTATGAGAGTTCCTTTTTATCAAAAAGATGAACGCCGTTCAAGTTGAACAATGATCGTAGAAAGTGTGTTGAGAATCCTGCAGAAGGGCATTGTAGAAAGTACGCAATTCCTTTTTTAAAGTAAGAAAATATATTCACGGCACAAAGGTATGGAAACGATGGACCTCAGCAAGGTAGAAACGTGGCATCAAATAGCATAACCTGATTTTATTGTTTTTCATGCCATACTGGTGTAGAACTATTCACAAGTTGTATTCACTGTTGCTTTATTGCAAAATTAGTCTGAGACTGCAGATTTTATCTTGCTTTTAGTTGAACATCTCATTTATCTATGAAATTTGCAGACAGCTCATTCTCTATTTTTACATAATTTTTTTAGTCGACCAATCTTATACGCCATTTTGAAACCTCATTTTAAGGCCCATCGTTTCCATACCTTTATATCCTGAGTGTATATGCAGAGGAAGATGACTCAAGCAACGATGACTGCTGTGAATGCGTGCCAAATGCATTATCGTTTTAGACACGTAAATTTCTTTGCTCAGCCTTAATGCTCCTCAATCTTTTTTATTTTGAGCCTAAGATTATTCTTAAATTATCCGTCAGCAACTGAGAGTTTATTTTTGCTTGACAATTAAAGAAGAAATTCAAATGTTTGTTAATGTTCTACTACATACTAAAAATACATCTAGAACTGAAATAGGACTGGGACAATAAATTTGGTATCTACAGTACAGAATTTTAGCTATTAAGCTCAACTTTCAACCTTGAGCCTTGCATTCTTCCTAATTTACATTTAGAAGTTATTTGAGAATCTTAGAAAACTCCTAAACTTCACTAATTTTGAGCTTGAATATTCTTATAGACTGCCTTCTTGCAGAAGCGTGTGTAGTATGTAATAAGTTAAAGTTTCCATGTCACAGAGGAGTTTTAAATGTGTTCCTTCCTATTGCAAGTCGATGTGACTTTCAGAAATAGTATTTTCTGAGTTTTTCCATCTCAGAGTTGCGTTGGCTGAATTCGATGCTTGATAGTATAACCCTATTGAAATTGTCTCCATTTCAAATTAATAGATATGATTCTGTCTAGGACGGTCTCCAATTTAATTCCTCTTTGGTTTTGTGCGTTTGAAGAGGGAAATATTATTTTTCGCTAATAAATTAAAACATTTTAATAACAACGATATTAGAGTCTTTAGTTCTATATGCTAATTTATTTTCTCCTGATAAATGACAGCTTGATTCAGCATGCATCTGAAAATGGACATTCCATAATTGCTGTCATAACTTCCTATTGGTTCTATTGGCTTTTTACACAAGTAACAGTTGATTTTTTTATTCAGAAAACAGTACAAATATTTATAAAGTATTATGAAGCAAGCTTTTTCACTTTCAATTGAATTAACTGCTTGATTTTCTTGAAATGGTGCCTATCTTGGTTACCAATGCTTTTCTATTCAGTTTTTTATGGACAGAACACAATTCGCAAACTACTCTAATCATACTAATTTCAGCTGGCAGCAAAACGTTTTTGTGTGCCTTTGTTGTTGAAGTGTGTCACATTTCTTCCTAGGATCTAGAGTAATCCTGGAAAATCTTTATTAGTCTTTTGCAATATGCTGCCACCCTGTGCAACCTGAAAGTTTGAAGCCAAAATCTCAGAACGAGTCTCTCCTTGAAACTACTCTGACGGCAGCTTTCCACAGCTATGCTTGATTTGTACCCCAATAGCTAGTGAAAATATTACAATTTCATATAGCTAAAGTAAGGCCTTTATACGTCCTATCACCTTGTCGTAAAAAAGTTAGTCCCGTATACTCTCGTACGTAAGGGAGTGCCTGTTAGAGAGGACACTTATCCTAAGCCACCGGCTTGTGGGGTTTCTCCCCAGTGTTGCCACCGAGTACCTATTCGCTGCTGGGTGAGCAGTGAGCGAGCATTTAGTCAGGGCCTCGAGTCGGGCTCGAGCTGTAGACCTTCCCTTCTGCACAGGAGTTATGCGCTCTAACCGCTATGCCACCTTAATCATCACCATGTAGTACCTTATATCAAATTAGAGTACCTTGCAATAAATTAGATGCTCTCCCTCTCCTTTTGAGGCGTTGGATTAAGGGTGAATAATCCCATATACTTTTTTCATAAGAATAGTTTTATAAGAACACGAGTTTGTAAATTTGTGGAAAATTAAGAACAAAGCTGAGCCTGAGCCTTGCCATAAAATGTATTGTTGGAAAACGATGCAGAAGCTTTCCCTTAGCAAATGGACATGAAAGGTCCCTTTCTTGTTGACCTGAGGGTGATTGACAGCCTTGACACTTTTTTCTTTGATTTATCGCAAATTAGTTGCTCCTAGCGAATCTAGATACTGTGCTAACATTGTCTGTTTATATTTGTTTATAAACTTTTTCAATAAAGAACATTAATATGCAAGAGAGATCATCTTGGTCGTAACATTTTGCCCTGAATCAACCAGTACATCCAATGTTGTCCAATGTATATTGTCTTTCTATGTATTTCTAAGTGGCCTACATGCTACTAATTTAAGAATAAATTAAGAACAATTCAGCATCAAAATTTGGGAAAAATTAAGAGCAGCCAGCCTGAACCCCAATTTTACTGGTTCTTATATAAAAGAGTTGGTTCTTATACAACAAGAGTGAATGTGTGTAGACAGCAGGGTTGATATTGCAGAACATACTCCTTGAGGTATCGTTTTTATAGTTTGTGTTTTTTTCTGCATTTATTGCGTAAGAGTTAGACGTAATATATAAAAAATACAACCACCGCAGTACAAAATAGAATTAGCTTTCCCAAGGTAGGAAATTCACCCAAACGTTTATAGTTTGACTTCCCTCATTCATTTTTATATATAGTAAAGCTTAATCTTGTATAGCTACTGGCCTTATGCTTGCCTGTAACGCATGACGTTTCAGTAATGTCTGCTCCCCACGCAGAGAGAGAGAGAGAGAGAGAGAGAGAGAGAGAGAGAGCTATGCAAATGTATATGGGCTACAGGAGCTCAATCGCAAGTCATTTTAGCTGCTGACCATACTTCCTTTCACTTACGAGTTTGTTGTCTGACTTCTTCTTTCATGTTGGCATGTTTCGCTTTGTTAAAGCTAGATAAATCGACTTCCTCAATCAAATAGCTCCTCAAGAACGGAGAGCTCTGGTATTTTTCTGTTTAGTAGTCTATGGCAGATTAAATAGGATTTAAATAAAAATCGTGCATTTTTCGTTGGATTCACTTTAGAGCATTTCATCTCGTCTTGCTGAATATGAATTCGACTCTACACTATGAATTCAAAACTCTCCAATTCAGACAGGAATAATTTCCCAATAATCTTTAGAGTCCTGCATCACTTTTCACTAATTTCCAAGACAGTTAGATTCTCATGCGCAACGTCCTTCATAAGAAATGAAAAGCAATTCAAGAATGACAAGCAATTTAGAAGAATAAAATATGATATCTGATAAAGAACTCTGATATTTTACGCTTTTGGAATGGCTCTGCTCGTTAAGTAGCGTTTTGAGTGGATGTCTACTATACACGATTGTGAATCAAAAGCTTGTGCTTGCAAGAAGAAAGGGGGCAGCATGGAGTCAACGAACATGACGTTTATATGCCTTGATGTGCTCTTCACTTCATTTCTCATTGTTAATTTTTAACAGGGGCTATACATTGTGTCCTCTCTAACAGGCACTCCCTTACGTACCAAAGTATACCGGACTACCTTTATTTCTATGCGTTTAACATAACGGTTCTACGCTGTGCCTTGCTAACAAATAACAGTAAATACAATATTACAAATTGCTTACAAGAAACAAGCTGCCTAAAATGTTCAATATAAAAATGCATTAAAGTTCAGTTTAGAAATGACGAGAAAAGCATTGGACTTCTTAGCTCTACAAGCTTTTGAAATTCACCAGCGATGAGGCAGCTTTAATGTCTTGGCCCAGCTAAATATAAGTGTTCACCTCTCTATATGGAATTTTGCGTTGCCTATTTGCTATTTTACGTAATGGGATCTTTAGGTCTGTTTCAGTCATTCCTCAGCTTCGATGTCAAGAATTGGACAATTTCAGAAAGATGGCTGCCTAGCTGAGCTAGATAGGCAGAGGCGTTTCTGAAATTGTCCGATTCATGAAATCGAAGCCGAAGAAGTACTTAAACAGACTTAAGGATTCCATTACTTAAGACAATACTGGTTAATACAACAATCCAATGCATAACTTGGGCATTCAATTTCAGTGCATAACTTGGGCATTCGAAATATTCACGGCTGTAGTGAAAATCGCCAAATGGGAGTGAGTGACACTGAGCATGAATCTATTTTTCAGTATGAGCAAAGTTCACTTTAACTCTCTAACCGTTCTGAGAAATCAAACATCCTTAAGGAATACATAGGACCAGAGCAATTTAAACTATTTGATCTTTTGTGTAGAGCTGGTCACTTGATAAAGCTTCACATATGAAGGAGATTACATAAGGTCTTGGGATACATGAGGCAAAATATTCTGAAATTTCATTTTTCTTTTCTTGGGAATAAACACGCTTCTCTTTTTATAAGAACAAAGTTTATAAGAATATTGAGGCTGAGAATCGCTGAAATTTAAGAATAATTTAAGAATAATGCAAGACTCTAGCTTTATCAGGACTTAGAATTTTTGTCTATTTGTCCATTTGTCAAGTATTGTTATTAAATAAGTGTAGTATATGTTTTTTTTATAAGAAAATCATTATTTTGCCTCAGCCTCAATTTTCTTAACATTTCCCGAAATTGAGCCTCAGATTTTCTTCAATTTTTCTTAACTTTTACTGAAATAAACTGGCTAGAGTGGTTTACACTGTCGTTAATAATATTGTATACTTGAGTTTGAATTCCATCTTCAACATTTTGAATGCAATAACAACGAAATACTGCTTTTTGGCCTATAGAAACACTTAATCTTGGAAATTAAGCCTCGTGATTTTCTTACGATTTTCTTAAGATTTTGACTATTTGAGCCTCATTTTCTTATAAACTTTTTTCTTATAAAAAGGAATGTGTAGTACTATATCTGACTTATAATCACTCTCCATAGTGAAGACTTTTTAGGCTAAAATGTTTGAATTTCATTGTGCAATATGGCATGTCTAGCTGAAGGCACAGACTGTTTTATAGCAATATAGCTAAAAGAAAATTACAGCTCAGATTCCCTGAAATTTTTGAAGCATTTAGAAATAATACAAGGCTCAAGGTTCATCAAAACTTTTGTTTATTTGAGTTCTTTTTTAGATTAAGTTTTATAAAGTAGATACCAAATTTACTTTTCTGTTTTTTTCTTTTTGTATTTAAGATGAACTCGGATATTAGCAAAGATTTGAATTTTGTCTTTAATTTTCAGACTAAATAGCACATTATGTCGACCAAGATTGTAAGAAGTGCTTAAGATTCAAAATAAAAACAGTTTTAGATTGTTGAGCCTCAGCAAAAAATTAGGTATCCTTATAAAATACAAAGATATAGAACAACTGAAATTATGTAGGTAGGTTCATGGAGCAGAGCACAGTTGGTTTGTGATTGCAAACTATGAAATTGGAAAAGATTTGTAGGGCTAGCAATACGGTATGGCAGAGCATTTTAAAAGGATTTTTCGGCAGTGGGGCATTTGAGAAAAGGGCACTTAAGATAAATCCAGAATCTACAGATTAACAAGCTTTCAAAAGTGCTGTTAAAATTTGGCTATAGGCTGTAGAACCTACAATTTTTTCATTTCATTTAACTTAAGGAGGGCGAGTCTTCACTAGTTTGTAACTTAAAGTACCCATCTTGAACTTAGTGAATAAAAACTGAATTGGGAATTGAAACCTGCTCAATGAAGACTACGACGTTTTCATCTTCAAAACTATTTAAATAAAAAGTTATTAAATC
>WIPJ01000502.1:24539-35522 GCA_018155075.1 Cassiopea andromeda
AAAAGGCACTCAAGTGATGGGGCAAACATGATCCACTGGTGGGGCAATGACAGGGGCTGGTGGGGAATTCCGCTGCACTTTGTATGTTAAAAAATTTCCTGCGTTTTAGTTTCAAAAAGGTGAAAGTTTCTTTCAGAAATGCAGAAAAAATCCACCCATAAAAATCTAAAAACAGTTTCATGTTTCTATACGATGAGGTAGTCCCAGTTAATTGGATAAAGTCTTGTAACATAAGGTCCAAAATTAACGTTTGGGCTATATGCGTTAAAATATGGATAGTCAAATTTCCATGCTATCGACAGCTGAAAAAATTCATATATGTGATGTTTGATGACATTTAACGTAACTTTAATATTTTTTTAATATATTTTGGGGGAACGTTAGAGATTTTGCCGTGCGAAAATGAGATTTATAACCAGCCGAATTGGCCACATTGTTTTCTATGACATGTCTATTTCTTAGTAACAGTTGTTGGTCAAATGGTCCTGGATCCAGTAAGTTGCCCTGCAAAAATACTCTGTACTGCCGTTTCTGCCCTGCGAAATAGCATATTTTCTAGGTTGGGGGGCGACTCACCACCTCCCTTCATACCCTCCTTAGGTTTCGTTACTGGTTGAACTACGTAGCTTGCATGAGAGACCTAGCAGACCGTTACCTTCAATGGCGTATCAGCGCAGAAAGTAAACCTTCACCGACTATTCACTTTCGTATTAGATCTGTAGAGGAAGCGAAATCAGGAAGTGATATGGTTGCTCAGCAACTTAAAGTAAACTAAATGCTATAAAGCCCGGTGGCAGTCAATTTTTTTCCAAACCATTTGTCAAATGGATGTGAGTGAGTTGATCCACAGCAAGTTCATAAAAGGCAAGTGGAATTCTCAATTTTCGTTTTTGTTCATAAGTACCCGGGCAATCGTGCACTCTCTTTTCAGCAAGAAGATAATTGCTTAAGCCCTACAGGTTCCTTTAATCCATATGATTTGAAGCTACAGTTTTTAAACTTGAAACCTTTCCAAAGATAACTTATTCTGCAATTTTGGCATTAGTATAGGGTGACCAGGAATACGCATTCCTTTTCACTTGCAGGAATAAATTTACTTGATCAATGTTAATAAATTAGCCACGGTTCTTTTGCAAGAGAATGACTGAAAATGCATCGGAAACTATTTGGAATAGCATAGCGGAATTGTGACATTCCGTTAATCATTTTCGAATCCTTCTTGCATTAATCCAGGACTTTTTGTAATTTAGCTTTAAAAGACAGAAACCCCAAGGTAAGAGGAGTCAGGTTTAACAAGAACTTGATGGCATATTCACGCCACTAGTAATTCTGTATCCTTAAAAGACTGTCATATTTTGGACAAAGCTACTAATAGGTGAATCCTGTCGATCTTACATAGTTTATTGATAATCAAAGTTCGTCCTATGCTAGCCATCAAATCTTTCAACTCCACTAAACTCGTTTTCTTTTGACTTTGTTGAAACCCTCTAGCTCATTAGCTAATTTTTTCAGAAGAAAAAAGTTTATAAGAAAATGAGGCTCAAATGGCCAAAATCTTAATAAAATCGTAAATCACAAGGCTCAATTTCCAAAAGTTAGAGCTTTTATTTGCCAAAATTCGATATTTCGTCGTTATTGCATTCAAAATATTAAAGTTGAAATTCAAATTCAAGCATACAATAGTAATAACGAATGTGTAAACCATTGTAACCAGTTTCTTTTAGCAGAAGTTAAGAGAAATTTAAGAAAAATCTCAGGCTCAATTTCGGGAAAAGTTATGACAATTGAGGCTCAGGCAAAATGACGGTTTTCCTATAAAAAACGTGTATTCATCGTACGTTTTAGTATTTTTATTAATAAATGATAGAAAACTAATTTCTATTATATATCGTTAGTTGATAATGATAGGTCTTCCTGTAGAAAAGGTTGTTAATTCAGCCTTTTTCGAGCTGTTCTTTGTTTTCTGGCATGAGATGGCCGTATCTAGCTGTCTAAATCTCTAACTTTCTAGGATCAGATGAAGTGGGGAATAATGTAGGTATTGAGCCTACGTATGAAGGTGAAAATGAAACCTCTTTAATTCACAAAATCTAGTGTTTTCTGGGTTATGCAACATATCCTAGCGGACTAGAATTTCAGTAACTTCAATAGTGTGCAAAAGCAGTTTTCCACACAAGTGAATGAAAGCAGGTTTCAGAAGGCAGAGCAACTACACTCCTTTTTATAAGTAAAGGTATATGAATATTAAGGCTAAGAATCGCTGAAGTTTAGGAATAATTAAAGAATATTACAATGCTCAAGCTTCATCAAGACTTAGAATTGTTATTGTAGATTAACATTTTCACCATCGATACAATATTCATTGTTCTGCTCCACTTCTGTTCTGCTTTATAATGAAGTAAGATGCAAACAAAGACATGAGTATGCTCCTTTCATTTTCAGGCCAAGTTAAACTTTTGTTACTAAAGAATTATTTAAGAATATCCTTAGACTCAAAACCAAAACAAGTAAAAAATATCAAGGCTCAACGAACAATTAGGTATTCCTATAAAAAAACCAGTGTATGCTACTCCCTTTATGTTGGGCATAAACCATAGAGCCACCAAGTAGCTGATAATTTACATCTGGACTTTCTCTTGCTGCAATCTGAGTTATATCAAATTTCCTTGCCGCTTTCCAAACTTGTTTGCTCTTTCAGTTAGAACGTCTACGGCTCCACTAATTTTAAAGTATGTCTACAAGGATATTTGGAGTCAGTTTTTGAGCTTGTTCTCAGCAATTTCACGTGTAGTAGTGGCCATGTTTTGTCTCGGTGTAAGAGAAAGATAACCAAACAGATTTCCTCTTGACTTTGAGATTTCATTTGTATAAGTGGTCAGTCATTCATAATTATAGGTACCGGGTGAGTTGGACTTAGGGAGGATATGAAAGCACTTCAAAAGGATATTGGGGGGGGGGTATGAAACTTTCTGCAAGTGGTATGGAATCGTGTACTTATTTCTGAATGAGGTATGAAACTTTTTCGACAAAAAGGAAAGGGTACCAAACTGTTGAGCAGTTTCCAAATTATAACCTCTCCCCTCGGCACCCAGAGTCAAAAATGACTGGGCCCTAAGAAGAAACTCTCCTCTGTACAGCAATTCTGATTTGCAAGGGGCTCTCCATTTAGAAGGTAATGCTGCGCAAGATTTACTGTGAAACCGAAATAGTCTGCTCTACAATTGGGATAAGCAAATGGCACAAAGCATAGCTATTTTATGTCATCTATTTCTTTGATAGCACTCTGCGGTTATCTCACGAGTTTTGAATTAGCTGTAAATAGTGACATCACTGCTTTGTTCTTTCAACTGTTACATTAGTCTTGGTGTATAAATTAATCCTGTGTTTCCATCGCAATGTCAAGGCTGAAGTTTGCTAAAAATTGAGATTAGTTTAAGAATACTTCGACGTTTGTGGCTCATCAATAGATAAATATTTGCTTATTTGAATTCTCTTTTATACAATATTTTGTAATGTAAATATCAGCTTAATTGCTTTGCTCTTGCTTTGCTCTTGCTTTGCTCTTGCTTTGCTCTTGCTTTGCTCTTGCTTTGCTTCTAAATAGCTAGCATACTAAAAAATAGCTAAAGTTTTTCCTTTGACGTTTAGGCGAATTTATGTGACTACTGTGAAGCTGAGATGCGATAACTTAGGTGTTTGTTCTATAGAAAGTGATACACTTGTTGCATATAACCAGCGTTGATTTCTAAAATTTTTAACAAGGGGGGTCTAGGTGTAACCATGCCCATATTTAAGAGCAGTCTGGCAACCACGCCCATATTTTCATAGATGTAGTTATGATAATTTAGTTTAATAATGACATGGAGTAATCAGCTATTAGAAATATCTTACTAACCATATAGTAGTGCAAAATTTATTTGGAAGCAAGGTTAATACACATTGAGAAAAGCCAATGCAGGAAATTTTTGGTGGAGCTGAGCCCCCGGAATGAACATGAATTTTAACAAGGTGGGTTCCGTCCCTCTGAGCCCCCATAGAAATCACCCCCTGTATCTAAATTGAACTAGTATTTGTATGATAGTATTTTCTGTTTAGCCAGAAAATTGAGGCAGGAGCCACTTATTCAAATATTGCTAACAAAGTACCCTTTTGAGTGTTGTTTGTGACAATACTTTTCAGAACAAGCCCCTCCTAACTGTACATTTCCTTGAAAGCATAGCGTGACTTCCATAATCAGTGAACAATTCTCTACTTTCGTAAGCTTCATTGTCAAAATATCCTGTTTCACTTTCATCTTCTTTGCTATGTTGTAAACTAAATGTCATTCCGAAGACCCAGGGTTGGACGATTAATGAGACAGAGGAAACACAAGACAATAAGCAATTGTTTGTTTGATTTCTATGATGCAAATTCTTTGATGAATGTATCCATTGTGTTGTTTGAATAACGATTCAACATGAACGCGAACCAGGGCGATTGGGGAATTGTAGCCCTAATGATGGTCTTGCTTTTTTACTTCAATTAAAATAATTACAAAAAATAGGTAACGTTTGCATGCTGTGCTGTTTCTGGCTTATGAAGACGCAAGGGTTTTCAGAAATATATGCACGCCCATCATCATCATCATCATCATCATCATCATCATCATCATCATCATCATCATCATCATCATCATCATCATCATCAGTCAGTCAGTCAGTCAGTCAGTCAGTCAGTCATCATCATCATCATGATCATGATCATCATCATCATCATCTTTCCCATTTCGCCCCCCAAGGGGGCCTAGGGCTGACCCAGGGGTCAGTTCTCACCTGTCATTTGTTTAAAAGAGGTAATCGAGTCGGCTACACTTAATCAAATCTGTTACCCCAACAGTTGCTAGACTGAGCTGTAGTGTGAGCCATTGAGCCTGCTTTTCACTGAAGGGTCCTGGTTGGACAGTTTGCCGCAGGTCATCAACATCTGCCCTACTTCTGAGTCTCTGTGACATAAATCACTATCAACTTAAGGGTAGTTGTCTCTCCGTGCCCGCTTAACACCACGCGGAGGTATCCAACCATGGGCTAGCCATCATCATCATCCTCATCATCTTCATCATCATCATTATCATCATCATCATCATCCTCATCAACACCATCATCATCAATTCAATATTTAGAGTTAGTAAAATACATAGTATTGGAGAACATTAATTTAAGCCAAATATGATATATAAATAGTTCCAAAAGGGTCAAAACAATTCGTCTTGCTTTTGAGATGGACAAGGAAAAAGAAAGCCAACATCCATCTCTGTAAGCTAATAGGCAGTAGCGGTGCAGGCTGGGACGCCTACACTGGGGAGCAGGAGGCAGAGCTGCCCCTCTGCCCTCTTCTGAGCTCATTCATTTTACGTTGTTACTTAATATAATTAGATCAAATTCTTTACTTTGTATTTTAATTTGAATTTATAATTAGGATATTTATTTATTTGTGTAGTAACTTTTAATTACTAAGATTTTAGCGGAGGGCTTCTTGAACATAAGGTAAAACGGACGAACAACCCTTCGTAACAATTTAAAGTGAAAATGAAATGAAAGGAAAATGAAATGAAAATTTAAATGAATGAAATAAAAATTTAATATTCAAAATTTAGCTTGTTAAGTAAAGAAATGCTTTCCTCTTAGACTTTGCATTGGGTTACTGCATCAACTCCAAATGAGGCATCTATCTTACCCAACCTCTCTTGAATGGTACATGTTATGGAACATGAGGTAAGAAGTTGAGAAGCATAATTTTATTAGACAGTAATATTTGTTGTTGATAGGGCAGGGGACTCCGAAGCGTATTTTTGAGTGAGGGGCTGGGCACGAGTGACAAGCTTCTATTAGGCGTGGCAGTGGAGGGCCCGGGGTGGGTCCCCTTAAAATTTTTACAAGTACGGCTTTCGATTGCAAGAAAACCCAATTTTGAGAATCAAAGCACATCTTATTTTAGATAGGATAGGTTATCTATTGCATGACATCATGCACTAATAAAAAATCGGGAGAGTGCAGCCACCTCAGCCCCCCGGCTTCGGCGTGCCTGTAAGGGACTGCTTTCTTAGTTCGTAGCATTTGCATCCTCGCTTTATCTCATGGTAAGTTTATGTTGTCCAAAATTTGTTTGCACCAATCTGTATTCCAATCCAAGACTTAGATTTAGCTTGGTCAGGCTGTTTGGTACGATATGCTCACATTATCAGCCGTCAGTGATGTGCCGATACACCTTCTGTTGGGGGGGGGGCGTTCTGACCAATTGAGCAACTATTTTTACTAAATTGTTACTAAAAAGAAGGCCAACCCTCTTGACAGCCTGGCTAACTTTTGACCAACTTTCTTGCAAATTTGCAATTATTGGGGGGGCGCGACGGCCCCACGCTTCCTATCAGCACATCCCTACCAGCCGTAATATCTTCTTAACCCATGCAAAATTATTATTTGAGGAAATATATACAGGGATGGTGCTAGTAATTTTCCGTTGTGGACATACTATTGCGACGGGAGACAAGATACGGTTGGCAAGTTGCTAGAACTGCTAACATAGCTCTGAGAAGAGTTGTTCTCCTTCCAACGGGGGAGCTAACATACTCTAATTTGGACTATAGCTCTGTAGCCCTCTCCTAGCTACACACCTGAAAAAGATGATTTGATAGTCTGAAGGTCAGGTCTATGTGACAATGTACACGTACACAGCAAGTTTAAAGTTCACTTATGGTGCAATGAAGTAGGGTTTTACATGAAAGTTTACCTTTAACTATTCTTAGCAAAATCCATCCATTACAGTGTTTTTTTTATAAGAACCAGTAAAATTGCGGTTCAGGCTGACTATTCTTAGTTTTTCTGAAATTTCTTAGCTGAATTGTTTTTAACTTGCTCTTAAATTAGTAGGGTTAGGGCGTTTCAGAAATACATAGAAAGACAATGTAAAAGACAAAATTGCATGCTTTGATTGACTGAGAGCCCATAAGCAGAATACTATATCCGAGATGGTTTTTCTTGCACATCAATATTTTTTATTGAAAATAATTTATAAATGATGATAAATAAACAGTATTAGCACAGCCTCTAGTTTTGGCTAGGGGAAACTAATTTGCGAAAATCAAAGAGGAGAATTGACAAAGCTATCAATTCTCCTCAGGCTAGCAAGGAAAGGACTTTTCATATCCATACAATATTTCAACAAAAAAAAGTGCTTGCACTTGTCGTAACCTTCGTAACACCAATGCCGATGTCAGGTTGCCTAAAATGAACACTACGCAGGGACAAAAAGCTTTCTCCTTTTGTGGTGCCATAATATGGAATAGTTTACCTGTATATTCAAAATTGTCATCCTCATTACGGCAATTTAAGAAAGCGATTTAGACATAAATAATTGGAGCTGAAGCGTTTCATTTTTTAAAAATCTTCTTTTTCTGTTTGCTTATCTGTTGCATTGTATATTCTTAGCTATGTAATTTAGAACCTATACGTATTTCTTTTTGTATCTTACTTTTTAAATTTTGATATAGTGCGTTGTAGTATTTTAAATGGAGGGCCCTTTGCAAATCGGCCTGTGCTGAAGGGTGACCCTCCAAAAAGAATTGAAATGATATGCATCGTTGTCTAAAAGTACATTTTAGGACAGTACTTTAGGCTCAATCTTCTTAATTTGTTCTAAATGTTTCACCAGATTTCAGGCTCATGTTCTTATAAAATTGTTCTTATTAAAAAAAGAAGAGTGTAAACATCTGCATGTTTTGTAACTTTACTGTCATCTGTTATATTTTCTAGTCAAAACAGTCTGGTACAGGAGTCGCAAGAAGTACCCAGCTATGACTTTGGTCAAGCATCAATACCAAATCTTTTCGACCTACTTCCGGACTATGACGATTCTGTAACAAAGATTAACGAATGTAATTAGCCATTTTAATTTTGATTTTGTACCAGAAACAGAGATGTCCCAAGACACTCTCCGTTGGGGGGGGAGCATTTTGACCATTTGACACTTTTTATTTAATCTTACAATGCGTAATTCCCATGCCCTATATACTTTCCCAATCTCTACACGCTTGCTAGGCGTAAAGAATTGTTTTTTAGCGCATGAAAAATATTTGCCGGAACAATGCTCTTCAGTTTGCTATTTCACTGTGCCTTGGATATTATTTAACTGCTACTGTTCATAGTTTCAGACGCTCCTGATCCGGGTCTTATCGATTTTGGTCCAAGTTCTGATGAATCTGATCTCGACCCTCCTGACCCTATTCCCAAGGCGACTGATGCACCTTCGCCTAGCGATAGTGGTACGTACTTTTGACGTCATTTGCTTTATTTTTAAAACCCATTGTTTGTCCATTTTCTGTCGAAAAGGCTAGGAGCTAAAGGAGCTGTCATTTTTAATGCTGGGTAGTAATAATAGCAATAATGATGCTAGATTAATTTTAAGTTGGTGTTTTTAGCCTACTCTACATAATATAAATGCGAGCTAATTCAAGCCAACTATGTACAATTTACAGATAAAACGAAAAACTACTATACATTACAAAGTATAAAACAAATACACTCTTTTTTATAAGAACAGTTTGATAAGAACACGAGCCTGAAATTTGGTTGAAAATAAAGAACAAATTAAGAACAAGGCTGAGCCTGAAGCTTCGTCGTAAAATTTATTTTTAGAAAACGATGTAGAAGCTTTCCATTAACAAATGGACATGAAAAGTCCTTCCCTTGGTGACCTGAAGAGAATTGACAGCCTTGATACCTTTTTTTATTTTCGCAAATTAGTTGCTCCTAGCGAAACTAGATACTGTGCTAGCATTGTCTATTCATAAAAGAGAGACCATCTTGGTTACAACATTTGGCTCTCAATCAATCAAAACATCCAATGTTGCCTTGTATATGGTCTTTCTAAATGGCCCATACGCTACTCATCTAAAAACAAACTAAAAACAATTCACTCTCAAAACTTCCGAAAAATTAAGAACAGCCAGCTTGAACCTCAATTTTACTGGTTCTTTTAAAAAAGAGTGTAATCGTTGTTTACATATCTCATGTAGGAACTCAATTTCCTAATCAAACGCTAATTCGAGGATAAATGAATAGAATAACTCCAGAGAAACGCCAGTGTACGTTTTCAGTATTTTCTTCCCATTATAACCGGACATACACTTCGTACTACTTCGTACTACTCTCTGTACTACTCCCCACCTCTAGTCTCTATTTGTCGATATATAATGATGAATGAGGAATAACAAAAATAGCACAGCCAATAGAAATCAAAGTTTGCGATTACTCTTCCCAATAAAAATTAAGAAAAACAAATGAGTAATTGCATCCTATTGACTAATTGTTTATCAAAAGTACGCTACAGAAACAATTACTATTTTCCCTATATTGAGTCTCATAGTGAGATTCAACGTAATATCTACGTACATAACCGCACGAAATAACCTTCCTACATTACTTGTAAACAAGAGTGATTAGTGACGCAGGCGCAATTGGGGATTCCCGACACCTTACAAATACACTCCACTCCACTCCAATTGCTGATGTTATTTTTGAGCAGGGGTAGAGGGATAGAAGAATTTATGAGACAAATGGTAAAGCTTACTATATTCAATACCAGTGTAGCCCCATTTTTAAATACTGGAACAATTTCATACCCCAACAATATTGTTATTTATGTCATTTTATTTGGTTTTTAAAGCTTGAGAGTGCTAAAAACGAAATCTAATAAAGGACACTCACTGATTATTTCAAATAACTTTTTACTCGCAAACATGTATTTAGAAGAAGTAAGAATTTTTGTACATACGTTTTCAGAACTGGCAAACAGTTTGCACTTAGCCTTTAAATAATATTTATGGTAGGAACTTTTTCAATATTTCGGTACCCCATCATGGATTAGCAAAAATATTTGGTACCCCAATAAAGCAAGACAAAAATATTTGACACCCCTCCAAAAATTCCCCCACCCCTGTACCCAGCATTAAAATAACAGCTCCCTAAGTTACTTGCTACATATAACCATGATTATCATCATCAAAATAATCATCTCAATCATCAACATCACCATCACGTTTTTCTTCTCTCCCATGGGTCCCCTGAAGGGGTCAAGGACTGACCTTGTGGGCCAGTTAATCGCTTATGAGTTGTTTAAAAGAGGTGATTGAGTCGGCTATACCCAATCCACTCTGTTAGCTCAGCAGTTACTAGGTAGAGCTGTAGCGTGATCCATTGAGCCTGCTTTTCACTGCAGGGGCCTGGCTGGACGGTTTGCCACAAGTCGTCAACATCTGCTCTAATTCTGAAGCTCTGCAACGTAAGTCACCAACTTAAGGGCAGTTGTTCCTCTGTGCCTGCTCGCCACCACGTGGAAGTCTCCAACCATAGCCATCATCATCAATCATCATCATCATTATCATCATCATCATTATCATCATCATCATTATCATCATCATCATTATCATCATCATTATCATCATCATTGTTCTTATTTACACAGAATCTATAGACTTCAGGATATAATTTTTCATTTTCACGTTTCTATCACTATCTGGTTTCCATTATATTCCCTTTGTCATTTAGTTGCATCAGGTGTAGATGCCACCCAAAACATTCCAAGAACAAGTACACCGCCACCTGGAAGAATTCGAAGAAAACCATTAGAAAGTAAGTACAATCTGCTTAGTTTCATTCATTTTTTATACATAGTAGCCTCTCAGATACCAAGATCTGCTTTATATATCTTCTTTAAAAGCAAATGGTTTGTCAAAGTAATTGTTTATGATCATTGTAACATTGTTTTAATTGCTTTCAACACGATTTTCTCAATATACTAGAATTGAGTAAGTCTGAACTGGTGATGATGGTGTTGGTGTTGGTGATGATGATGATAACTGATGGTGATGATGATTATGATTATGATTATGGTATGATTGTAATGAAGATGATGATGATGATGATGGTGATGATGATGATGATGATGATG
>WIPJ01000502.1:56732-82319 GCA_018155075.1 Cassiopea andromeda
TATATATATATATATATATACATAAATATATGGTCATAAATAATGTATATTGAAAATTTGCATAGTCATACGAAAGCAATGTGTATGCTGTTTCATTCACATGTATTTTGGCTTTGAGTGTTCGAGCATGATGTCATTAAAGACAAACAAGTGCATTTCCTTTTTTATGAAACAATGCCTTTTCATAAATTGATGAAGTCTCTGTTTGCATAAAGCTTGCAATCGAAAAATCCAGCTTTGGAAAGTTCTCGCAGTTTGCATCATAGCCCTTCCGTGCTAGTACGACCATAAACGGCGTTCTAAAACTTGTTTCAGAAATGAGTACAAAGGATTCAGAATTTAACTGACGACGCCTCTTTCCTGGTGAGATTTTCTTAGAAAAAAATCAGCTGTCTCACTCATATTCCATTTCGATTTCTCTCATGCTCAGATCTCAATCAAATCCTTTGAGCAAACTCGAAAGAAGAAGGTTAAAAATGGATGAATTCACAGTGTATTTTTGTCTAGATAAGTCCCGAAGTTATTAAGTGGAGGCGAACGTACACCGCTAAGAGTACTACAAAAAGTTCTTAAAACGTCTTCTTTTTGAGAAGAAAAATAGCGTGATGACTATGTAAACTCACAAACGCTCTAATCATTGGTGGCGCCAAGAGGGGGAATGTGGTGGACTTCCTCCCCCCAGTTCTCGCCAAGTGTAGTTTCTACTTCGTCTAATTTAGATGAGAAATTGGGGTGAGGTGCCTCTAACAAGATTTTAATATGGGTTCTGGCTCTAAAGCTGCATACTGTGTCGAAGGATCTGATGACAAGGGCAATCAAAAAGTGACGGGTATAGTTACTTTTTGACATTAGGTCAATTTAATGTTACTTTTACAGTTAGGTACCTCTGTCACCTTTCAGTTTTTGCATGTGAATAGCTAGCAATGATAATAAAATCATTTAAATTATAAACATGATAGTTTGCACACAAATCAGTTTTATCTTGCAAGACATATTAAGATACACAAAAAGAAATGCAATATTTTTTTAAAAAGTATTACAACTAATTTTACAACCCAAATTTCTTTGGACAGCTGCAAAATTGTCAACCAACATCAACAGCAACAGAACAGCCTTTCAGTATGCTAAAGAAGATCTTGACCAGGGACAGAAATTTCTTGGCCTAGATCATTGGAAACTACCCCATCTTGCACTACAAGAATCTGTACTCTTAGGTTGCCATCATTATATCTTAGGCATTTTGAAATGGAAGTACTACAAACAGGGGCGGACTCGCTACATTTTCCGGCCCGGGGACAGTGTGACTAAACCGGTTCATGATTTCTAGAAAGCGTAAATCGGTGGGCAGAAATATTGAAAAGTTGCAACTTTTTGATCGATCTACAGTTTTAATGTCAGCTCTTTTATATATACATCACGAAGTTCTCCATATTCAGAATTTAACGTTTTCTCCACTTCATGCAGCCGCCCCCCTCCGAGTGGCCCAACCGATCAATCTACAACTGACAACAAATTCTGTTAAACCATATTGCTCCACAAAATGGTTATGTGACTTTTCTGTTACTTTTTCATTATTTTTAGGTCACACTTTTGTTACTTTTTTCGGATGTTCGGCACCAAGCACCGTTTTTTGGTGGATGTCCTACTGATGACGTATTTATCGAGCCACACAGTATTCTTGATATCTGTAAGCGGAGACATTTCAGTGAGCCAATAAGAATTGAGTAACACAAATCCAGTCTCTCTGGAGGTCCTCCCATTTTTGCCGTGGGAAGTCTGGATATCACCTACCTGTGGAACAAAAGTCCTACACGTTATTTTAAAAGAAACTTGGTACAAGGCTCAGTAGCCAATTTTGGGCCAAATTTTAGGTGCAACAGTTTTCTTAACAATTTTTTAATTCAACGAGCAAATCTGCAGGAAGTTCATAAAGGATGTCCTCACCTTGGGGGAGGGAGGGGGTAAGAAGAATGTGGACAAAAGTGGACAGGGGAAATATTGCAGTAAAAACGCTTTCTAAACATTTTCTTATGATGAAAATTTTTGTTGCAATATTTGCACATGCGCAATAAGGGGCAATGTAAAAAGCAGAGTGGTGTAGACCTACACTTTAAACATTAATTTATTAGCTAATATTTAATGAAGAAGTTTTGAAGGAAATTGGGCATAATAAAACTCAAATTGGCTATGTATCAAGTAGTTCTTCTTTTAAGACTTTCGTTTTTTGTGCTAATATATTATCGATAATATCTTCTTACAAACGACTTTCTTATGAAAAAGCGAATCGTTCTGTGGTATCTTAACAATTTATTGCAGTCGTTTACAATACACTCTTAATTTTACAAGAATAAAATTAAAAAGATAGTCCCGTATACTTTCGTACGTAGGGGAGTGCCTGTTAGAGGGGAAACTTATCCTGAGCCATCGGCATGTGAGGTAGGGTGGCCAGTTCGTTTCCTCGCTGCCTTTATCTCCGCAGTGTTCCCACTGGGTACCCATTTGCTGCTGTGTGGACAGTGAACGAGCGTTCCGTCAGGGCACAAATCGTAGACCTTCCGCACGGGAGGCATGCGCTCTAACCACTATGCTACCTCACTCATCCTTATCAATATATAGCTCCCTATTGGCTTTGCGAAAGCAAACGTTAATAGAGTTGGAAAACTGCATACGTGGTTATTCATATGAAATTGCACCATGCCATTGATCAAAGGTATTGCCAGTCCTAACTGTAAATGCTACTATAAATTATGTTGCGTTCGTTAGCGCTAGGACATTTTCGTTACTGCAGAGTACCACTATGCTACCTCGCTCATTTTACAAGAATACCTAACTTTTTTGCAAACTTCAATATTCTTAAATTTTCTGATATTGAGCCTAGACTTATTCTTAAATTCTACCTAAATACTAAAGGTGTAACATCGCCTAAAAAGTTTGAGGAACATATTCCAATCTTTGTTACTGTTCCACTACATCATAAATCTAAGCAAGAGTTTATTTTTGAACTAATAGTGCAAGGTACAACTGAATTACAACTAGGATGCAAAAAATTCTTATGTCTTGATGAAGCTCGAGCCTCACATTATCCTTAAATTATTCTTAAATTTCAATGATTTTTAGCTTCAATATTCTTATAAACTTTATTCTTATGAAAAAAGAGTTAACTGTCTTGCTCACAAGCATCGTGTCACTTGAATTCAGCAATGATACCATTTATAGATGTATCCTTGCCTTAAAAACAATAACGGCGTGATAGCGAAATTCAAAATATCACATTAATAACGTCAATAGCAAAAAAACAACGGACAACCTTTTTGTGTGGGCGAGGGAAACGAGCGGTATTTTGCTTTCTTCTAGTCGAAAGACGGGGGCAACTATGGCGCTTCTACGAAACTCCTTTATCTTTTTGTTGTTCTTTCTAGATAAGAAGTTTGCAAGTAAGTTATTTTTATTGCCTGTCGCTTGTGACTTTGTAATTGAATCAGTTATCAATTAAGCTAAAATATACATGGAGGGCAATATTAGTATATTAGTATAGTGGGTGGCGGCAAGAATTTTTTATGGGGCTGACTTTTCCAATGAGGGGGGCTAAAATACTGTCTTTGGGGCACGATGTCAGTTAAAAAAGCTCCGAGAAAAAAGTTCTTTGTCCTCAAAGGGGGCTATGACGTCATTATTTGTCTCCTTTTCAAATTTATATCGTCACACTGCCTCGTTTCTGATTTTTGCCAAGTTTGGCTTGCTTTTCATATGGATTTGTCCTAGAAGCCTGGAGGTGAATCTGGCAGTCCTGTTGTATACAGTATTTAGTTGCTTCAGAAGCTGGAAAAGCGAAGATCCTTCTTTGATTAGACCTTAGGCAGAGAGAAGGATAACGGGGGTGCTTTTTCCTGCCCCCACTAGTCACAAACTAATATATTATGTTTGGAAGAAGGCGCCCTTGCTCAAATGAAGTGAACTTTTTGACAACCACCTCATGAATCATAAGATCCCTTCTCCTCAAAGGAGGTTGAAGCAGCAAACTTTTTGAAGTTAGGCCACTTTTGTGGTACTTTTCACTATTAGGTACCTTTGTCATTTTTCAATAGTTTGTCTGGTTTTAGTCAATATTTTTACTTTTGCCTTAAAATAACTGACAGTTGGCAATGACATTAAAATTATGTAACTTATAACTTTAACTAATGTGCACAACTGTAAGCTCAAAATGTGCAGTTCTAAAAAAATTTGTTCGGTTAAAAGCGAAAACAAAGACGTAGTGTGCCGGCTGGGAAGGTAAACAGCAGTGAAAATGGTAGATTTGGGTATGAACTGATAGGAGAAACGCAAATAGCAAAGGACTTGCTCGAATAAGTAGCATTTATCTACCCCTTCCCTCAAAAGCGGACAGTTCAATTCCACCTGCAGCCAGAATTTAATTCTTCAACACAGCATCGCTGGATTCATGGCGCTCTTAACGTACAGTTCGACACAAAATATGCAGTTCTAAAAATGTTTGTGCAGTTCTAATGAAAAAACTGCAATTCAAAAGGTTGCTATTTAGTGAACTGCCGGCTTTTGGCGAGAATGGGTAGATAAATGCTACTACCTCAAACAATTCCATTTCTGCTTGCTTTTCGCCTATCAGTTCATACCTAAATCTAACATTCTTACTGCTACTTACTGTAATTCACCCTTGCGTCACTAATTAATAACAACGATATTGTGAATTGTACATGTTGTTTGTTTGAACTGCACAATTTGTTTTAGAACTGCATATTTTGTGTGGAGCAGCTCGTTAAAAAGACCCTGGCACACTGTTGCTATGGGTTCCTTTCACGTACACATAATTAAGGTGCTGACAGAAAATACTTGCAGACAAGTAAAAAGGCATACAAAGTCGATTAGACTTTGGAATTCCGAATGAAACAGGGACGATGGAGCATATTTTTGAGTGAGGGGGCTGGAGACGAGTGGAAAGCTTCTATTGGACGTAGCAGCGGAGGTCAGGGGTGGAGCCCCATAAAATGTTTAAAAGTACGCCTTTAGATTGCAAGAAAACCCCTTTTTTAGTATCAAAGTACATCTTATCTTAGATAGGATAGGCCATCTATTGTATGACATCATATACTATCTCTGGTGTGCCGACTCCGGTGTGCCTGTAAGAAGACTCAAAATAACAAAACTACTAAAACAGAGCACATGACAAGCAAAACAGAGGATTCGTCGTCCACAGTCCAACTTATCGATTAGAATACTGGTTGTGGATTCAGAGGCGTAAAAGGAAAACGCGGGACCGTTAGGAAGTCAGTAGCACTGGGCCCCCTTCCTTATTTCTCTCTAATACAGTGGTCGGGCATCCATTGCTCGCGAGTCACATGTGGCTTTTTTCAAGACTGCATCTGCCTCTCTGACTCGCAGACAAATCTTAGCGGACTTTCTTCAAAGTCTTGCAAAACAGCAAATGCTTCCATTGAGGCCTTTCAAGGTTACTGTTGGTGTTGTAGTCAGTTGTCTAATTGTTTGATTGGCCAAGATAGTGGCAAATTTGAACATTGTTA
Organism: Cassiopea andromeda; assembly: GCA_018155075.1. NCBI lineage: Eukaryota > Metazoa > Cnidaria > Scyphozoa > Rhizostomeae > Cassiopeidae > Cassiopea > Cassiopea andromeda. The sequence continues at coordinate 62,267 of WIPJ01000502.1, forward strand.
AATCAGGCTTTCAAGGCTCTCTCTCAGCCAGAAAGGTTCCTGACCCCCGCTCTAATAATACGAAGGAGACTTATCTCTTGAAAGCTTCTGGGGGCACCTTCAGGACCTCAAGTGATTGAGGGCCCTTAAAAGTTTTCCTAACGTCAACCCATGTCGGTTACACCACTTTGTGGATCACATGTATACTTAGTTTCTTGTGCAACACGAACGATCTTTATAACTTTATTATGATTTTTAAAACTCCACCAAAAAATGTTTTTAAAAGAATCTATCTCATTTTCTAATTAGAAATTCAACTGTGCCATAAATGTAAATGCGTTTGAATTAGAGTCTTAGCAAAGACCATTTATCAGCTCTAGTAGCAAGCAGTGTACTGTCTCTAATTGCTGTAACGTGCGGGAGAAAGGGGGTCTGGAAGCAACGCCCACAGGAAAATTTTTGATTCAGTGCTCTTATTTTGGCTTAACATGCATCTCCCAATATCATGCTTGCCATTAGCGATAAAGACCTTAGAAACTTGTACTGCATCTTTTTTATATAAGAGGCATTCTTCAAGATCGCTTAGAAGACGTCCCCATATTTCATAATTACCACTTACCATCACAATTTGAAACACTGTTGATATAGCCAAAAGCTATTTCTTCGGTTCTAATGTAAAGCTTGTGATAACAAGAGGTCATTTCTGGGGGTAAAATTTCATATACTGCGGGGTCAAACTTGAGAACTAGGGGGGCATTTGCCTCTCGAGTTTGTATGTTAAAAAGGCCGTGGTGTTTTTAGTAAGAATATCGCAAATGTATTCGGGAGCAATCCTGTTTAAGCATTTAAAGACTGTTAGCTTTACTTGTCCATTACTCAAGTTTTCATTTTTTGTCATTGAAGAGTTGATTAATAGACAAGTGAATCTAACAGTCTTTAGATGCATTTCATTTTTTGCTTAATTTCATTTTAAATTCTTTAGACATGTTGACCCATTAGACACATAAAATTTGTTTTCCAGGGGCCCATGTTGAAGTTCTTGCATAAAATTTATATTACATGCTTAATTACATACTAAATAAAATCATTACTAAATAAAGAAATTACATACCAAATAAAGACATATTTACAATATTAACCAAGGCAAAGGCTAAAAGAATTGACAAATAATTCAACTTGCCAATGTCTTCTATTCTTCAAGTATGATCCCAAGTTTCATCCAAAGTGATTGGAATGCAAGACAGTTTTGGCCATGTTTTGTCTTTATTCCTGGAGGTCTTATGTTTAGTTCGGAATTGTGAAGTGATCTATTTGTTACAGAGGATACTCTATCGAAGAGGGAATTAAAATAATTTAGGGCCTGATTATTTAGAGCTTTATAGACCATACTTGCAGATTTTAGGTGGACCATTTCATGGGCTTAGCTAACGCGTCATACGGAAAAGTTGTTATTATACGCACTGATCTATTCTGTAGTCTCTCAAGAACTCTGCATGTACTAACCTCACAGTTGCCCCAAACGATTCTGTGAGTGTAGTTCGATTACTCAGCGATAAAACAATTTCAACGTTTCGGTGGGGCAGAAGCAAAGCCATTATTTTGACCTATGCTTGCTGCTTTTTTCTGCTTTCTGGAATTTTTAAGCACATTAAACTCATATTTTATATGACATACAGTTTAATGCAGTTGAATAAAAGGACCTCTTGAAATGTGAGCATTTTTCTCCTTAAATTGTTTTGCTATCCAAACACTTTGAACGCTCCATGGGAGAAAGTAGCCCACTCTTTCATTTCTCGTAAGCAGCTCAATGCTGTTTGCACAATCTCACGACAGTTAACTTTCTTTTGTCCGACAGACTCTGAAGGCCAACCAACTTCTATTGTGATTAATGCATGAAGAATACTCTCTTTACCACACACGATTATTTTTCCTTTCTACTCTCAGAGTCTGAACGTATACTCTGAAATTCTTTCGAAAAGTTCCCATTGCTATCTCTTTGATACTACAAGCCTACGCAGCATGCCATGTTTCAATAGAAACTTCATAATAATCAGTTTTTGCAAGAGAGCACAAGACAAAAGGATATCACCAACCATGCAAGAAACACATGCCAGTTGACGAAATCGCATATGAAGATCCCTTCCCCCCGGAAGCCATACCTGCAAATGTAAATGAGCGCAACGGAGTTTTTGCGCAGATGTCTTTTGTGTAGGCCTTTCCAGTTCTATGAGATTATAAATTGCAGAAACAATTCGAGCAATAGCGCATTTCTAGCTTTACACGCAGAAGAAACGACACTAAGTTGGTAGCTGCTGGCAGTTAGCTATACACATTTGAAACTGCTCTTGTAATATTCTGCAAAGAAGTCATCGACAGAAAAGCAACTGACGGAAGTCTTGAAAGTAAATAAAACAGAGATCTAAAGACAAAGCTTGCTTTTAACAGGTACTTTTGTGAGCTGGTCTCACATTTCAACCTTAAATAATTATAAAGCTGGTTGAATTTCAAATCGAATTTGATAGTCAAGGTTCAGTTTTATGAAATTGGTATTGCAAGCGAAGATCGACGTTTTTGATAAGAGAAGTCAAGATAGCACTGTGGATGTACGTTTAATTTATAGATCAGCTGTTTAAAAGTATGGAAATTCAAAAGCGATGCACAAATCGCCTCAACGGGAATTCAAGGCCAACGCTTAGAGAAATCCACAATTTTGATGATTTACGAAATACAAATGGAATTAAAAACTTTAACAGCCCAAGTATACATGATCGAGCATTTTGTAAGACAACCTTCGTTAACAGCACTCGATGGGTGAGCGAACTTCGCAAAGTGGACAGTCTTCCTTGCTGTGACAGCTATATTCACGATAATAACACTTCAGACTTATGCCGATCAAGATCGGTGCATTTACCCAGACAACTAACTATTGATGCACCGAGGCCCAGAAGAAGTGTAAGCTGGGCTGACGATTTAGTCAACGTTCATACATACGCAAAACCAAAGCAAAGGAGGCAGAGTGGTTGGCAGATTCTAAGACGTAAAATGAGTCAAGTCATGAAAGCGATTCGAGAGGACATTGAATTCTAACTTCAAATTTGAAGACGAGGGGAATTTTGAAGACATGTTCAAAGATGTATTCAGTTGTGGTTTGACTGATAAAGTTGACGATCTCCAAAAACCAACAAAGGCATCTGCTTTTTATGAATTTTTATTCTACTAACTGAGCTTTAGCCTAAACCTTACATTTCATAGCATATATTGACAACGAAAATCAGAATTCTTGAGAGAAGAGGCAACTATAAATAAACGCTTGGACCCAGATTTCAATTTCTGAAGGGCTACACACGTCAGAAACTTCCTTCCTCGACGAGATGCCTAGCACATAGTTCATGGCATTACTCGCTTTGGCTGGCAATACTAAAAATATCTATCATCCTAATGATATTCCTTGATTGCCCTTCATATGAGCAATATAAGATCAAGATATTGAAGATCGCAGTTGACAGCCTGTTCCACATTTTATTCCGACTTGCATATGTTCTTCAACTGAACGTTAGAGTTCTAAATTAGCCGGAATAGAAGAAGAGCAGCCTTATTACCATGGTATTTCAATTAAAGACACGTCAAACATAACTGTACCTCATTGTATATGAACAATTAAGTGAGCAAATATACACTTGTAACTTGTTTCATGTCGCTCTGACGTGTACATATACGTTTTTGTATCATAGTGTATTGTACCTTTGGGACCATTCACATAGTGCTTTCACACAAAAGAGGGAGGGATTGGAAAAACAATATCTTTGTGTATAAAGGTAGCTATTATCAAAAGTATGCATGCGTACAAGGGGGAGGGGGTCGATCTTGTGCGTATGTATTATGATTATCTAGATGACCTCGTTAGGGCTACATTGTAGTATGTTGGTGTTACATGCCCATTGAACTGGTGAATGGGATTTTTCGATACCGTCATTGTATTATAAAGCATTTTTGTATCCTAAATGACTCAAATTTTTGAATTGATTATGTTTCAAGAACTGAAAGATTCTTTTCTCTTGCCATTGCTTACTTCTTAAAAGCGGGAGCTGCTCTTAAAGCGAAAGTGCATCTTATAGAAAGCAAAGAATAGTGTACAAATAGTCTCTATGGATGCCTTGCAATACATATGCAAACTGGTAATGATTTCTTCAAGCAAAAGCATACTGCTGAAGAAGATTCTGTTTGGACGAAGAAACATCCATAGATCTCAAGCGTTTTAGCGCTTTTCTCAGGCTGTTTCACAAGGTGATGAAGCTGGCAATGCTCTATATCCTTTGCCTGTTTGAGGTACAATGTTTAGCTAGGAATGGAGATATCGAAGCTGCGACAGTGCATCGGGGAAAATGAATTCTTTCTACCAGGGATTGCTAACTTTCAAAGGTTGTCGATGGATGATGTTGAGTAGTAAATAAATGCAATACAATACAATTGATCCATGAACGTGCATCGAAGTAGTCTGAGATTTTCTAGGCTTGCTGCCACTCATAACCAGGGACGACGCTACCGAAGGGCTTGGATGGCTGCAGCTCCCACATAATTTTGCCAAGCCCCCCGTCAACACCTAATGTTCTATGCATTATCGGCACTATCAAAACTTCCGTTACCTTTTTTGCTAGTTTTTTAGCCTATAAAATAGGCATTGTCCGTTAAAATTCTTTGGCTTCACTCACTGTCGGCACTTTGATAGCATTAATTCCCCATCAGTTCTTCTCTAGTACTACCATTGCTCATGATCCGCAGCACCAGTCACAGGTCCTGTCAAGAGTTTTACAGTGACAAAGAAAAGAAGACAATGATGTTCGTGATTACGATGATGATAGCGTTGGTAGCAGAGAGGTGATCACTATGATAACGATCATTGTGGTTCAATGCTAAAGACACGACCTTAGTCCAATTGCTATGACGTCTACTCATGTTATGTATAGTGAATTGTAGAGAAGGAAAGCCAGAGACATGAAGCGCAGGATGCAGGTAGAAGAAAGCATTTTTTTGATAGATTTCGTTTGCATTATAAGCCGCCTTCAATGCACAAAGTTCCCCGTAAGTTTCGAGCGCTAGCGCAGTTAGTTAAGCGTGATGCAGTGAATTTCTTCCCCAAAGTATGGTTGACGCGGCGTGATTTTTAAACAGCTTTGCCAAAACCACTATGCTTTAGAGTGAGATTTATGGATTATTTTGTCATCTGTAGAACTTGCGGGAATCCTCTGCTTTTATCTAGAACTTTCCCAATAGGCATAGTTGTAACTGAATGTAATTGATACACCAGCTGTAATTCGTGCTTGTTTACTTGCCATAGAAAGACAGTAATAAAGAAGACTTTCACCCGAAACCGTAGGAAATATAAGCATTATTTTTACATGAAACAAGCCTTCTTTCTTCAGCTTTAATGTTTTTAATATTTCGTCAAATCCATACTTAAATGTTCCTTTCTTGTTTCTTAAATTTTAAAGATTCCCTATAGCAATTACAACACAGATTAGGCAGCTGTAATGCAAGAAATAGGATGTTCAGGTTTTGTGAAATAAATGCTGTTTCGATTGTAGTTCTTGGCTAATCAAGAGTTTTCTTGACAAGATAGCCTTCTCAAGTTATTGTTTGCAACTCAGCCTGCCTGTTTCTTAAATGCTTCTTAATTTTTGCCCAATTTCAGCCTCATGTTTCTTATCGGCATGTTTTTATGAGAAAAAACCTGTATTTTGTGTGGATTCTGTGAAGCAACCCCGAGTATCAAACATTGACATCCAGTTGGTCCTACATTTCCAGTACCTTTGCAACACATTTGCATACGGATGGAATTTGAGCTCAGTCACAGCAGCAGGAGAGCGTGATAACTTGAAAAAAGCAAGACTGTGGCAGCAATGTGGCACTACAACACGCCCGTGGTGGCACCAGAGAAAAATTACTGGGGGGCTAGTGCTACCAAAGTGCCGACAGTGAGAGAAGCCAAAGAATTTTAAAGGATAGTACCTATCGCATTGGCTAAAAAACTAAGAAAAGGTCGTGGAGGTTATGACACTGCCGACGGTGAATAGATGCTTGGGTGCTGATAGGGGGTCGGTAAAATTGTGGGTGCTGCAACCCCCGAGCCACCCGGTAGCACCATCTCTGCTACACGCTCCTCCTCATAGGATACAAATTGTCAGGCTTCAGAAATGTGAAGCAAGGAAAATTGCGTTCAGGTATTGTAAGGGATGCTCTTCCTGGTTTCTAGTTTGATCAAAAATTCTCTTGAAAGTACAGTTTCTTCAAGTATCTCCACTTTTTTATAAGAAAAAATTTTATAAGAAAGTGAGGCTCAAATGGCCAAAATCTTCTTACTCCACGAATTTCACTTTCAAGGCTACTAGTTGAAAGTTCAAGACCACTATTAATGAATAAGGCCATCCTATTTTACGCTCTTTAGAGATTACAAAATTATAATATATGTAGAAAGTTCTGATTCTTTTTGAAATAAGAATGGATCAGAAATGCTGCTTATTTGCACTTGCTGATAGGATGAAAAGTAATCTACCATCCATTACGTCATGCAACGAGAATATCCTGTTCAAAGACGCTTGGCTTTAGAATCTATCAGATACGGTGGAGATTACGTTAAAATAGAAACTGGGCTTAGATAAGCCTAGGAATTATCTAAAAGTGCTTTAACTAGGAAACAAATTACTAAAATCTTCGCGGAAGAACAGGAAATGAGATTTATTATGCAAGGCTATTTGCGCAAAGTTCGAACCCTGATAAGTAAGGGATCACCATTGAGCAGCTTCTGAATTAAAGCATAAATACGGAAAAAGGACTGTAGGACACACCCACACTAGGAGGTAGTGATGTGCTCATGGAGGGTGGAGGAAGGCGTGACCACTAAATATGTACGAAACTGGAAGAAATTTGGCCGTGACCTCCTACTTCACTTTTTAGTCACAGTTGGTCTTATGTCTGCAAAAAGTCCCCTTCCACGAGTGGAAACTGTCTAGGCACATCGCCGCTAGGGATACACTATATGGATACACACACAAAGCAAGCCCGTAGCCAGGCCTGTCGCAGCTACGCCAGCAGTAGCAGGCACGCCTTCTAGCATGTCGCAAAGATCAAGGTTAATCTATCCTTATCTACAAATATAAAGCAACGATAAAAAATTGCAAAACAATTCTCAGGGGTGGCAAAAAGTTGGCATCCTGTTATCCAGGGGTGGCATTTGCCATCCCATGCCACCCCATGGCTACGGGCCAGCCACAAAACCAGTGGTGACACCAGAATGGGAATTTTATGAATGTGTCCACAGTGTATGCTTAGGTGCCGACAGAGAGGCTCAGTAAAATAGTGGGGTTATAGCCCCAAGACTCCTTAACGCCATCCCTAACAAAGACCAAAACCTGGCTGCATTAAACATCACTGTTATAGGGAGCTGCTAAAAAGTAGTACTAAACTGCTAAAAGAAAAGTCTGCATTGGATTGTTGAGACCTAAGAGAAATTCATTAGTACATCTCCATCCAAAATTTAGAGCCCTTTTTAACTGTTCTGCAATGTTTTAAATGTAAAGGATTTGCATTTAGTGGAAAATAAAAGATAAAATGAACTGAACTGTATGTTTGGTAGAGCAAAACGTCTATTTTACTTGCTTTCCTTTTACTGTAATTATATACTTTTTTCTTACTGCAATGGCGCTTATCTTGGAACATAGCACAGAGCAACATACAATAGGCGTATTGCTATTACTTTCAAATTTGACGTATTGTTCCCCCTTGGAACATACGTAACTGGGCCTAGGTCTCTTACCAACCACAAACAGCCCCTACGAAGCTTAGAAGGAGCAATCTGGATGTTTTGTGGTTACGTAAAATTGGGCTTCCGTTTCGTCGCGTTTTCCCTTTGCAGGATTTTGCCGTAACGGTTGTATCAACAGCTACCTGGACTGTGCTAGACGACATTGTTTACGTCTTTCACTAATTCAGCGAAACGCCTTGTCATGCGTAGAAGCAGCCGAAGGACGACCCGAACTCAACAGAAAGACGTTGGAAACATGTCTGCCACTGCAATGGAAGATCTCTTCTGGGAGTTAGGTAATTTAGTGATTACAGCTTGTGTACAGAGATTAGCTAATGAGAATACTGATTAAATAGACAGCTGCTAAATAGACAGGGTTTTAGGAGGTTTAGCCGTGACAGGTTTTTCTGTTTGGTACACGCCTATTAAGTGGCCTAAGCGTTGAAATATTTTGCTGTAATTTGATGCCTCCATTAAAATTGTAGGCTCAGCATTTTATTTCCGTTTCTTTTTGACGTATTTTCGTATCAGGGAATTCCAGGAGTATTATTCAATGGGAATGAGCTTGTTTTGCAAAATGACAAAGAATGCAGATGTACATGATAAGTAGCATAAATACCCAAGTTGTATTTAATGACAGGTATTCTAATTTATTGCGGGTTATACAGATATATCAGACCATCTGTTCTGCTAGCTGTGAAATACAAATTTGCTCACACTGTGTATTGTTTGATAGATTGATAAATATTTTATCTTTGAACAACATAAATTTTTGCCATGCATTACTAGAAAATGTTTTTGCCCCAACTTTCAATTGTTTTGAGCGAAATTTTTTCGCTAGGTAATTACAAAAAGACCGTAAAAAGAGTCGATGATGGTGCAGTATTGTGTGATGATATCTACCGTATGATTAGTGAAAGAGCTGAGATTGAAGCAAAGTATGCAAGAAAACTGACAGCATGGGAGGAGAAGTGGAAAAAACAGACAGAAAATGGCCCACTGTATGCTACAATGAAAAATGCCATGCTAGGAGTCTTAAGAGAAGCAGGAGGCAGGGCAAAAATTCATATGGATTGTTATGGATTGCTTCAAAATCAGGTTCTAGAGTCTATCAAACAGTGGAAAAATGAAAGCTATCATAAAAATTTCATGGGCAACTGGAAGGAGACCAAAGAGGTATTGCATTGAAACTCTACAAAAGTAGTTTTTGTTTTGCCTCTGGGTTAAAGAGAGATTGATTAATACTGGACTCATATTGCTCTTTTACTGTTATTTTAGTATAATGTTTATGGAGGCAAGTGAGGCAGGTAAGTTAATATTCCCACTTTTTCATCCACAGCATTAAATGGGGAGGTTGAAATGAAATTGTTGCAATTAATAGATATAAATTATTGTGAGTGATTAAAATAAATCAATCTTGTTCCACAAAAGTCAAAAGATTTGATTTACCCCATTATACTTCAGTTCTAGATCTTGAAGTAGATGTCATCACTGCTTATTGTACTTTGAAATACTGCAAAAACCTGTGCATAGGCCCAGGGGTGGACTGGGTAAATTTTTTGGTCCAGGCACAGCTTGACTGGCCCATGTATTGTAGAAAATGTAGAACAGTGGACAGAAACATTCTTTTCCTCTTCATTCAGCTGGCCCTTTGTGCTTTCACCTGAATGGCCTAACTGGCCAGTCTGCCCCTACATAGGCCACGCCTTTGTTCTAATTTTAGTTTCAAAAATTGAGGGTACAACCTATGTCAAAGGGCATCATTCCTAGCAAGTAATTTAAGTCCTCATTCATGAAAGGTTGTTTGGTACCATCATCTACAATTGAAAAGTAAATGATTATTTCCACACATACCCATTTAGGTGTCAACACTTGACAGAATTTTTTCACAAGCACTGTGTAACTTCCACTTTCAGTTTGAATTATCTTCAAGGTATCTTCCCATATATACAATAGAGCTTGGTTTAAACTTTAATTATTTTTATTTTTGATGGAAAATTGGAATTATGCTGCTGGAACAGTGTGGCCAACACACCCTGGAAAACATGGAAGACCCTGAAAAACCAGGATGTTCTTTGCCCCTGGAAAAATACCCTGGAATGTCAGCCCACTTGTGAAAAATTATACTCTGAGACAGATTTCCCTTGCATCAATATTTGGCCTTGTAGTACTCTTACATTTTTTATTCCCATAATGCAGTGGAGGATGATATATGGAGTTAGTGATGGAAAAAATGATTTGGCAAACAGCCTCTTCCTCCAACAATAGAAATTAAACTTCAAGTAAAATGCAGAATGGAATGTGGATGGGTACAAACAGAAGATATATAAATGATAATCAATTTTTTCAAAGACATAGTCAAAAGTCCCCTGGAAAATCCTTAAAATTTGGCAGTAAATCCTCTGGAAAAAATTTCATTTAACAGTTAGCCACCCTGTGGAAGGGCAGTTGTTTTTGATGAAAGATGGACTGGCCTAGAATGACTTCAAAAGTTATTTATGTGGACAAGTTCAACAGCCTAGAAATTTGGTACACATTTTATTCATTTGGCAGTTTTTCTATAGCTAGGCCTATCAAACAGATTTTTCAAATTAGTTCAAATGCTGCAGAGCTCGAGGGCATTGAAAGACCCCAAAACTGTTTTTTCCCTGATTTTTAATGCAATTAAGTTAGGGTGCAGCTGATATATGAGGTAGGGATACCCACAGGTTTTTACAGTAATTTTTCCATGCAATACAGATTATACACCATGACCAACAACAAGAGAGGACAGTGTATTTATCAGCATAGAATGTGGCTAGTCTGTAAGACTTTGACCCAAATAGACACATGTTTTACTTATGCTGATTGTTTTCAAGGATTGTAATATGATGATGTTACTAATGATGTGGAAGATAGTGTCTCATACAGGGTTTGTATGGGTCTTGGGAAATGTTGGAAAAGTATGAAAATTGTTTCAAAATGGCTATGAAAAATGACAGAATAAAGACAACAAAAAGTCATGGTTCCATCAAAACGTTTACAAATTATTATTACGACATCTCCATGTTATAAGACAAGTTCAGGAGTTTTGGACCCTAATTCCAGGGATCCATAGTCAGTGTACTTAGCTACCATGATATTGAAATTTATCCAAAAGTAAGTTTCAATAATATGGTAGCTGATTACACTGATGATGGATCCCCGGAATTAGGGTCTGAAACATCTGGACATGTCTTATAATATGAAAATGTCTTAATAATAATTTGGAATTGTCTTAGTGGAACCATGGCTTTTGTTCTTGTCGTCTTTATTCTGCAATTCATTACAAAATTGTGCTCTCCTCAAAGTGAGGCTATGAAAATTGTTGGATTTTTGTTTGCGAAAATTCTAAAATATTCTAGAGTGGATATTTTAAACACCATATATGAGTAACTTATTGTTGTATTGATCACCATATATGTTCTGCTAGTCCATTTTACTATTTATACTAGTATGCAAATTTTGAAACCCCACTGTAATAGATCTTATGGTGGGGTTTCAAAATTCGAACAAAAATGTGTTTTATGATTTTGGAAATTTGGTAATTTGGCTTGGGAAAAGTGTTGGAAATGTGCTTAGAGTAGTTCTCCTATAAACTTTGCACAAAGGGAAAGTTCCTTTACACTGCACACTTATGCTAGGCTATCAGCACATAAGCTAGAGAAGTGTTTTCCTTTTTTGTACTGCTTTTATCTTCCCAGTATTTCCACCAGGCTCTTAATTACAGCTTTCATATTGCCTTTTTCACCACTTTTATTTCCCAGTATTTCCACTGATTTGCTGATTACTGCTGGATGCACAATTGGCAAGTATTAAAGGATGGTTCAATGTGCTTTACTTGCAGAATGTTCCATTAGGAACGTGTTTACTGCAAAAAATTCCCCCAAATTAATTGTAAAACTAAACTTGTTCCTCCAGCTCAATACTTCCAGCTTAAGGATTTTTCTCTTTCTGCTTGCTCTTATCTGAATTTGAAAATTCACACATATTCATTTGGTATATGAACTACATACACATGCATTTTGGTTTTGCTATCTAGCTAAAGTGTAAAAGCTACAAGAAGTTCGATAACTACTTAATCATAACAGAAAACACAAAATATTCCACAAGTCCATTTGTAGTCCACAACAATTTCATACCTGTGAGTTCACACAATCACCCCCATGCCACTAATGCTGGCATTCATAATCACAGTAACTACTGATAACACCATTCCCCCCTCTAAACAGTTCATTTGACAGTTTGGGAGTGAGTGACTACAGGCGAAATGTTATAGGCATTGATTTAATGCCAGTTTCTCTCAACTTGTGGGTTCTGACATCATGCTGTATGAACAGTTTAGGCTATGAATCCAAGAGATCAAAAGCACCACATTCTTTATGGCTTTTGAAAATTTAATGCAGATGTAACTTTCTTGCAATGGGTCTGTGCAAACAATTTGATGTGCAAAAATATATGATTTTCATGCATTTTGCTACATACAAAATTTGATGTGTTTGAAATATTTCCTTTCAGGAGGTGCACAAAAATTAGCTTTTGCAAAGCTGGAAACAAGGAAAAACAAGAGTTATAGTTTGATTAAGATTCTTTCCAGAAAAAATGTAATCAAAAGCTCTTTTTTCTGAGCCAAGGCCAGGCCTTATTATCTGAAGTTGTCAGAGTTTCTGGTATGGTAATTTGAGACTTGGGATCTGCTTGTAAATTGATTTTGCAATTTATTGGAGCATTGCCCATTTATCAGTTTATGGGTCATCACTAGCTTATCACATCTTATTAAATGAACATTACACATGTGAAAATTACATGTAGGGTTGCCGGTGAAGTGTCTAATATTCTTTTACCTTACTATGATTTGTGCAAGATTAATTGTGTGTGAAAATGAATGTGCAAAAATGATGCGTGAAAATTAAATTCTTCAGTTACTATCTTAATTCACTTTCATTTGTCTCTTTCATTCTCATCTTCTGCAGGCTTGAATCCAATAGCTTGTTTTGCCAATGTGCTTTCCAAAGCTTTCTGCATTGAGTATCTTTCTTTTTTGTCAGAATATCTTTCATATCTTCACACAAGCCCTCCATCTTCAGTGTAATTTTCCTTTTCTTCTCTGTCCTACCTCCATTTGTGTACCCCTTTTGACCAAAATATCTCTTCTATTTGCTTCATGTCTTAGATGTATGTTTCTCTGATGGCATGGCTTTTAATCATCTACATTCTTGCTTTGCCAAGTGAAAGGGCAACATCTTCTTATCCATCACTTCCATCATATGTACCTGCTTTTTCATCACTCCAAATGTTCCATGCCATACATTGTTGCAGTTCAAACTGTGCTCATGTATAGCCTTACTTTCAGCTTAATTAGCACTTTACTGTCAAGCAATATATCTGTGAGCTTTTGCCAAGCATTCTTACCTGTCTGTATTCTATCAAAGCCTCTTTGCTACAATGCTTGCCAAGGTAGTTGGAATGCTTTGCCAAATCTGAGCATTTTTCCGTCCTTTGCTTCCCCTTTCCCCCAATACAATGTTGAGTTACTTGATCGTCTGACAAATCACTTGGAATTTTTCCAAAATGCACCACAGCAATGTCTTACTTTCAAGAAACAGCATTGTTTTGGGCTGCGGGAGGTGGCTATTCAAAGCACCTAAGAATTGTTTACTTAAAAGGAATTGTGAAGAAAAAATATTACTCCTGTCATAGCTAGTGTATGTAGCATTCCAGGCAGTGTTCCATGCAGCTAGTGTCTTAAGCATTTGGCAGTGATCATAGGTACTCTAACTCTTTGTATTGCTCATCCAAAATATTTTAGTTCCTGAATTCTTTTTAGGTTGGCTTTCTGTATATTTGAGAGTTTTTGCCACAACTACTTATTTTCATCACATTTTGTTATTTTCAGTCATTATCTAGAAGTAGTTAAAGGCACAACAGTGTTTTAAAATTGCTATTCTTGTTCAAATATGTTCAAATTTTTGCTGTTTAAAGTTTTGTGATTTGGGTGATTTATCTTAATAGGTAGATGAGGAGTTTGCCAGGGCCCAGAAACCATGGGCAGAAGCATTTGGGAAAGTGCAAAGAGCAAAGAAAAACTACCATGCTGCATGCAAAGCATGCCAAAATGCTTCACAGGCGTTAAAGAATGCTGAACAGGATGCAAATATGACTAAAGAGAAAAGAGAAAAGTTGCAAAATAATGAAGATAAACATGAGAATATTGTTGGGAAAATGAGAAAAAAGTATGAAGAAAAACTCCAGAGGATAGGACCAATAAATACCTCTTATGAAGAAGAGATGATGAAGGTATTTGAAAAATGTCAGAGAATGGAGGAGAAAAAGCTACAGTTTGTTCAGAAAATGATGGTGGAATATCATAAAAGTATAAATATAACAGATGACCCAAGGTACAAAGTCTGTTTTCTTTTTGAGCTTGTTTCCTTCTTAATATATAAGGATATGTTTTATAATGAAGCAAGTCCTTTGATGTGTATCATTTAGCTTTGCCAGTAGCAGTTACAAGGGGAAAGTGCCCCAGGTGCCTTTGAATCAATAAATTCTTGGCAAAAGTAGTGGTCCAAGGGCTTAATGCATGTTCTTTTAATTAGAAATTGCCTTTTTGCCTGAGCCTCAAGTTTACATTTTTTTTCTTATGAAAAAGACATGTACTCAGCAATTACCCAGCTGCTTCTAGAATGCTTGGCAAATTTAGCACCTCTGCCTCCCCCCTCATTGGGAAATAAAGCTATTGCTTTTCATGGAACCCCAACGGAATTTTGCTTTTAATTTTCCATAGAAACAAAGAGGCTTTAATTTATTGCAATGTAAAAAACTTGCACCAAATAATTTTCAATACAATGCAAGCTGTAAGTCTGTAAAAATGTTTGAGGTGTAAATACCATACCAATAATTCATGCCCTGAAAACACCTGGCATTCCTTGTTAGCCAATATTTAAACTGTATTCAAAGTGAAAAGTAAACTGTATTCAACAACATTATGTTTTAATTAGATGGATGAGTTATATATGACAAATTCATGTGGGCTTTAAATTCTGTTGATTTCTGGACAGCTTGGTGTCTGCCAGATCAGGGAAAATCAAAGAAATGTTTTTGGCTTAAAAAATATCAGGTGAACATCAGAGAATTTAAGTAATACTTGTAAAAATCAGGGAAATATCAAGGAAAGTGTTTGTCATTATTTTTTCAATAAATAAATTTCCTGGTATGCTGAAAAGTTAGCAAGAAAACTGTATACTTTTACTTTGCAGTATTGGAATATGTAGGTTTTCTTTTTTCATAATGAAATTATAGCACACATCTTTGCTCAAACAGGCTAAAGTTTGTCTGGAAAGGATTGTATTGTGATAAGCTTAGTGTGTGGTATTTGCTTGGAACCTATATTTAATCAAGGAAAATAGAGCAGAAATCAGGGGAATGTCAAGGGAAAAGCTTCCATGATTTTGCAAACACCATTTACTGGTTGTCTCTTCAGCTATCATTTTGAATAGCAGTAAGCAGAATTAGGTTATGTGAAATTCAATAGGATTTTCATTGTAGGGCAATTCCACTGTTAACTGGTGTAACAATTGGACAGGTTATATTCATTTAGCAAGAAAAGCTGTTTTTAGAGAAACTCAATACTATCAGTGATTAAGAAGGGAGCTTAGAGCCTTGAAAAAATACCATTGTTTTCTATCCAAGGTAAATACTGCGTTGTTGGTTGCAGGTTTGAGGTGGTAACTGACATAACTCAGAGAATGAAAAATTAGTTACATTAACCAAAGAAACTGCAAATTTTCTGAAAGTGTTTGGGGCTTTTATTTAAAACTCACCTTTGTGCTTTTACACATATCAAGGAAAAACAACATGTTAAAGCTCAGGTGAAACAAAATGGGTTAGAGAGGTTTATACTCTTTGGTAATCGATACAACATAACCCAGTAGCTGACAGAACATCCTCTGAAGATGTATTAAAGCATGGGTATATTAGGCAGAATATATGACAGTTTCCGCTTTCCCATGTTTGAGGCATGATAAATATGTTGAAGTTATGAAGCACCCATGTGTGTGGAAAATCCAATTTTCCTGTTCAACATTTTTCAACAATATCTAGAGAGAATTGCACCTTTCTGATAAAAGAGTTTTTTTAGGTTGTGTTTTGCAGTTCTACAAAGTATAATCTATTTTAGGAAGTGATAATTTTTCTGCTTTCAGTATGTTCTGAGTATGACAAAAGTGCTATATTAACTAGCCTAATCATTCAGGAAACCAAAAATATATGTATAATATATGTGTGGTGAAAAAGCATGTTCACTCTAGGGTTGACATTTTCATGGAATTGCCCTGTATTCATTAGTGAATATACTCAATGTTTCTAGTGATGAATCATAGCTCAGAGGATAAATAACATTGACGAATATTTAGCATGTCCATTACAGATGACTTTTCACTGTTAAAGTCACAGTACCTAAATACAGTTTGTTGAAAAATCATACTGAAAGCAAAACAAAAATGCATTGCTGCTAAAGGTTAATTACTCTGCTCTGCTCTATCAGTCAGTAGTTTGTTTGACAATGATAGAAAAGTCTTGTAGTTTGAATAATTCAAAAGGGGGTATTATTTTTCTCCATATGGTATACTGCCCTCCAGAAGTGAAATAGAAACGAGAAAGAAAGTCCCTCTACTGAGGGAAGGGGAACATTTTGTAATGTACTGTGACTGAGGGGGTAGGCAGCTCCCCCTAGAGGGCACCCATGGAAGATTTCCGCACCTTCGGAGTGGTAGGGGTTAACAACAATGCGGACAAAAGCGGAAAGGGGGAGGGAGGGGTTTAGCTGTAAATGGACATTCTTTTCAGTGTGGTTTCTGGAAGAGAGAAGAGGGCATTTAGAGGTCATTTTATCATTGTCTTCCTGTGTTGAAGATTAAAAAAATAAAGAGGCAAACAAGAAATAAGTACAATATGCTTGTCTTTTTCAAAGAGTTTTTATTTTTCCATAGTTTTTGAAGCTCTTTAGTAGTCTTCCTACTCCGTGCCCACACGGACAGGGGGAGGGAGGGGGTTGAAAACTGGGAAAAATTTGCGGACGTCCTTTGTGTAGCTTTTGAGGTTTCTCTATTGTAGGGCATATCCTGGTATTGCTCTTCCAGAAATTTTAGTAATATGGTACACATAAACAGACTATGTAGTTCATGAATTATTCATCTATGTGTAATTGTGAATTACTTAGGATATCATGGTTAATGTGCTGAGCATGTATTCAGTGAGTCTGTGCATTATTTGCCGTCTGTCTGCTGACTTATTAGGATTGATCCGTGATTGAATCACATCTGTTTTAATTTATTAATCCAGAAAATGACGCTGCAGTCTGCAAAATGACATAGCTCGTGAGGGGTGATTTCTAAAAGTTTTAACAATGTGGGCTCTAGGTGCCATGCCAGGAACTGCGTGTGGCCTAGTTGCAGCCACACTTGTACTTTTGAAGATGAAGACAGGATAATTTAGTCTAACTGTGATATAATGTAGCCAACATCTAAAAGGATATCAGTAGCCATATAGTAGTGAGTACAAAGCATTGGAAGCAAGGCCAATGTACTTCGAGAAGTGAGATTAATACAAGAAAGTGTTGGGGAGGGGCAGATCCCCCAAAATAAATATGAATTTTTAAAAAGGGGCTCCACCCCCTTAGCCTCTCCATGAAATCACCCCTGAAGCTCGTCCAATGAATGACTTTCAGGAATCGTTACCCAACATTGTTGGCTGCCATATTTGCTAGCGTTTAGCCTCCTTTTTGGGGGAGCATTTAGTAGGGTTGTAGAGCTAAACAGAATGGAAAGGAGAGTGGATTATGCTGTTGGGCACTTTGGTAAAGTTGTCAGGAAATGGAAGGAGAGAAGGAAGCCTTGTAGCAGCCACCCTGGTGACACTCTCAAAGTTCATCCAAGGCCAGTCACTTCAATACTTGCGCTGCCGGGATCCAACTATGCCAACCAGTGATAAGTGTTGCATACACGTTTATTTATAAGAAAATCATTATTTGGCCTGAGCCTCAATTTTGATAACTTTTCTCGAAATTTCGCCTTGGTTTTTCTTGTAATATTCTTAACTTTTGCTGAAATTCACTGGCGAAAATGGGTTACGCTTTCTTTGTTTATCGTGTATACTCAAATTTGAATTCCATCTTCAAAATTTTGAATGCAATAATGTTGTTCTATCTATTATTTGCCAACAAAAATACTTAATTTTGGAAATTGAGCCTTGTGATTTTCTCAAGATATTCTAAAGATTTTGGCCATTTGAGACTCATTTTATTATAAATATTTCTCTTATAAAAAGAACGTGTAGTTATCAAGTTTCGGAAAATAGAATTCTGGGAGAACATTGAAGTGCTGCACAGCGGCACTGAGTAACTACGAAGGAGCTTACTCTAGCATTTCCGAAGAAGTTTTCACTGTAAAATGCAGGTTATGGCCAAGAACAGGACGCTATTCAGGAGTTTTTAATCGGTTGAGGCTCTGGGGAAGCCTGCAACCTTCACTGTATGTTTCGCTGTTCAACTCTTTGCATCATAAAATGCTGGAGATTTTTCCAGATTTTGCTGTTGCAGGAGCTTGGCTGGAGACACACATGAAATGCTGGATTCTCCAGCAGAATGCGGGAGACTTAGCAGCCTTGGAGTTGGGGAATTGCAGTTGTATCATCAAGATACACAGGGACGCCTGAGCACGTGGGCAAAGGGGGGGCAGCGCACCTCCTGCCGTCGAAGAGCGGGGCCAAGGGGGGCAAAAGTGCCCCTCTTTTGCTGTCTACTGATTTGATTTTTTCCCATTTTCTTCTCTCGTTCGTTCTCCTCTCAGGCTCGATCTCCTTTTATCCTCAGGATTTCATTACTTGCCACGAAATGCAACAATGGTTGGGGGCATACGTTTGTGAAAAGTAACCCTTAAGTTCAAATTCTGACGTAATTATGACATCATAATCATTGCACGTGCCATTTTCCAAGCTTCTGCCCCTCCTGCTCTACTATTATCCTGGCATCCCTGAAGGTGAACTATGCCCCCACAGAGGATAATAAACATTGCGATAAGAGAGAAGAGGACTTTGATGATGATAATGAAACTTATACCTCGCATTACTTGTAGGTTCAATGATACACTAAAAGATATGCTGGAATCCGCTTACAATGGCAATGTAAAGCATGACCTCACGTGGTGGTCTGAAAGCTATGGAGCTGACATGCCAAGGAATTGGCCTCAGTTTGAGGTAAGATTTGCTTTCTTAACATATTTAGTTCATTGATGTAAAGCATAGTTATTACTCCAAGCATAAATGTATAAAGTCTTCACTACTGTGCTATTTGTGTTCCACATTTTATGACAACCACATAATAGAGCAAAGAGGTACTCAGCGTGGGATTTTTGCTGTAGTACTCAACTCTCTAAGAAGAGGCGGATCTAGAGCTGGACTTTTTGGGGGGGGCATCTGATTTCTTTTTATCGTCTTATTCATCCAAAAAATTTCTTAACACAATTGTTTGAAATAGGAAATGGCCTTGGCCCCCCGGCCCCTTACTGGATCTGCCCCTGTCTCCAGGTATAGCAGATAGGTCTGAAATTCGCTTCCCTCGGAGCAATGCTTTGCTGCCCCTACCTGGGAAGAGAGTATGATACTAGGATGCCCAGTTAATGGAATGAGCCACCAACATGCCACTCAACTAGCTCCTGCCCTTGTCCCTGTTCAGGGCCATGCTAAGTTACACCATTTTGGCGCTTCATGCTCAGAAGAAACCATCAAATTTATGTTTGAGGACTTTGTGGATATTTTTAAAGCTTTTGTTGAATCCCTTATGTGGCCACACTCAAGAACTACCTCCAGCAGCCCCCAGGTAAATTGAGTTTGAGACCTCTGGCATAGTATGCACTTTTCTTTATAAGAAGCAAACTCTCTGGCTTCTGCCTGGATGTTTCTTAATATTTCGTCAAATCCATCCTTAAATGTTTCTTAAATTTAAAGACTTCCAATGACAATAACAATAAACCTATAGCGTTTTGCCAATTCCAGAATGGAATGGTTCGGTATTTACTGACAGGGTTTATACGGTCAGGGAAAGTCAGAGAGAAAAGTGTCCTTTTCAATCAGGTCAGGGAAAGTCAGGGAAAGTCAGGGAAACTTGCAATGGTCAGGGGAAAATAACACTTCTGTACTCTAGGTCAGGGAAATGGATTCGCTTTGAGGGAAGCGTAGTTTCCAATGAAACGCAGAATGAAA
>WIPJ01000503.1:33853-50262 GCA_018155075.1 Cassiopea andromeda
TTTTTTGGTTACGTGATATACATTTTTCGTTAGAATCGACCTTACTCAAATCGACCAGTTTTGTGGATGAATTGCAAAGTTAAGTTGAGAATAGTTTTATTGAGGTCATAAGAAAACTTTTCATCACCATACAATAAGAGCTGAGTTAGGACCATGTTTGAAGGATTACTATGTCCATATAGTCGCAGTACATCAAAGACTCCAGCGGTATTCATGTGTTACTGTGGGAGCTTTAGGAGGCCTGTAACGCAGAAGGGCAAGTACATTCATTCGCTTTCAAGTCAGTTTTCTCAATAATTAAAGGCATTTTGATTAGGAAACATATTATTGGCGACATGATGACTTCAAAGAATAATATTTAACATTCCAGTTCATGTCAACAACGTCTGAAGATTCAATTTTTTTCAATTTCAATTTTTCAAAATATTTATACACAGGTTTTCCCTTCATCAAGTTACAATTTACGTAAAGATAGAAAAAAAGAAGTCTAATCTAATCTAATGAAGAATCTAATAACATTGATATCAAGCCTAAAAATTACAGATTATAAGACCTATAAATCTTATCTACCTCTATAGCTGTTCTTCCAGGGAGCTGTGTTTTAGTATGTTATTTAGATGCGTTCTAAGTCTTTTTTTGAAACGAACTAGTGTGGGTAGTTTGCGAATTTCAGCAGGTGTGTCATTCCAAGATTTGAGAGCTGCATAATTGAAGCCATTTTTGCAAACTCAGTCCTATATCTAGGGATCTGGATATCTTCACATTGCCTCCTATTGTAGATCGAGTGAAAAGATCTCGGTTGGTGTTTATCCCATAGGCTTTCGGCGCACAGTCTGATCATTATCTTATAAGTCATGACATTCCAATCATAGCGGAAAAGATTTTCTACGAAGTTGACCAACTATCTTTTATTCCTACGTTTGTTATTACTGAACACACCCGACCTTGAAGGCGTTGAAGAGCAGCTATTTTTTCTTTGATAGGCTACCCCAATAACATCGGCATAGCGAAGATGACTCTCAATTAGTACATAGTATACATTATACAGTTGGGATTGTGGAATGACATTTTTCAATCTTTTTTTAGAGCTGCAAAACCACCACTTATTTTGCCTTTGGTGTGCCTAAACTGTTCCTCCCAATATAGCTTTTCATCAATTATCACTCCAAGGGATTTAGCTTTATCCACTTTTTTAAGTCACAGTTATTTAGTTTCAGCACTACTGGCAGGTCAAGATTTTTAGTTTTAAGTAGGTGTCCCTTGATCATGAATTCAGTTTTTTGGGTGTTGAGGCAAAGTTTATTAACCCTCATCCACTCAGAGAGATTCGAGAGCTCATGATGTGCGTCTTCAACTAGTTTCGTTACATCATCTGATACAATTGTTATATTGGTATAATGATATATTGATATAAGATCCGGGCCAAAGCAAACCCAATATCACAGTGTCATGCTCATGAAGGCATCAGCCGAAAAGGACAGAAGCTCTTTTACAGGATTTTAAATTCAACCTCCCACCATTGCTTTAATAATCACTTTTACGTATTACTTATTCTACCTGAAAATGTTGAACAGCTAGGTCTTATCACTGTTGTATTTACATACCTATGCTAGGCTGGAAAGTCTGCCAACTGTGAACAGCATACAGTGAATAATTTTTAGCGTGTTTTACAATTTTAGATAGCAAAAAGGTAGTTTTGAATTCAGCCTTTAACCAAACTTCTAAGAGATTAAAGTAACGCTATTAGAAGGTTTTCCCAAAAAATTACCGTTGATAGGTTACCTATGATAAGACAAGGGCAGTAGGAATACGTGTTTTTATTAGCATTACCGCATACCCAGTGAAAAGCTCTATAAACTGAATCTGATGATTGGTTCTTCGATATGACTGTTGGGCAAATTCTTCCTTCTTTCTAAAAACATAGCCTCTGCTCATATTTTACATATGACACATGGGATTGAGAAAACATCGGAAACACCCCAACGATAATCCGCTCCTAGTATGCGATCCATATTGCGTAGAGGTTAGTGCTCTTAAGCGGAAGTGACCGCCAATGTATTTGATATGAAAAACTAATAGGGAAGTTTAGATCCAGTACGAATACGAGTACGAGTTTTCAACTGCACAACCGATCTACGAATATTGAGAGGGAATCACCGTCAGAACTCTTACTCGAAGCAGCCGTCCAGTACGAGTTTCTCAGCAAATCTCGTACTGAACAGAACGAGTTTGGAATTGATAATATTGGCCAAAATAAATGTGCAATTCAAAAGCAATTACTTCGATAAAAAGCAGATGTTCAAAGGCAACCTCTTGTTTTGAAAAGGAACACAACGTAAAGGCTTATTTAAGAGCTGTTGTCGTGGAGCCACTCGGTCATAATAAACTTCTGGAAAGGACCTAGCCATGGAAGGGGACTAAGTGGAAAGACTTTCACAAAAGGTATATTCCAAAGTAGAGCGAGGGACTAAAGTTATTAAAATATTTCAAGAATAATCCAACAGCATCCTCGCGAATCGGAATGTCATTCTTGTTCAAGCGAATTTCAGTGTAATCATTGCTCGCATTCATCGTTATCAGAACTGACTTGATGATATCTGAGGGGTTGAAAATGCCTGTCCTGCAATACCCTTTTGTTATACCATTACTACATGCTAATAGTTAAGGTACACTTTGAATGACTTTTTGGTTGTTAAAAGTTGCTGGAGCATAAGTGTACAGTTTTGTTCCGACTCAGCTTGATAATTTGAAGATTGTTATGAAAGGTCGTTTGTTTTGATTTGCTCCTACGTCCATTCCAAACTCCACTCTTAGTTCCCGGAAATCATCAGCCTCCGCTTCATATCAATACAGATAATATACAGAGCCTCTTTTGGGACATGGTCCGCTTTTTGTACTTTGATGAAAACAAAGTACGAAATTGCGTTCGGAAAGACATTTCTACCTCTCAGAACACGGAGATATAATGGTGCATAGTAGAAAAACTGCAGGGCTACGCGACCGCGAACAAGTAAAAATGTGATGAGAAAGTCAGCTTCTATACGTTCATGGTGTCAGAATGTAGTCTCCTATTTGGGTTCAACGAGCTTGATCGATACGGTTCACTGCCCATGGCCTGAATGTGCATTGCTCATGCAAAATTTATCCAAATTTGTCAGACAACTTAACATTTTGTACAAAGTTTATCAAACTGTAATAAGAACGAAACAAATTTTTTGACTTTGCTTTTGATTAATACATGTATACGTTTTGTTCAAAATTTGACACACTACTATTAGTTCAGTTTGCCTCGGCACATTCATAAATTCTGTGTTTCCAGACTTTTGTAAGCAGCTTATATATGTGAGAGAGAAGACAAATTGGTCTGTAATTAGCTATAATAGCTGGTATGTATGTGTGTGTGTGTGTGTGTATATATATATATATATATATATATATATATATATATATATATATATATATATATATATATATATATATATATATATATATATATATATATATATATATATATTTATATATTTATATGTGTATATATACATATATTTATTCATTTATCTATTTATTTATTTAGTTATTTATTTATCCATTCATCCATTTATTTAAATTGCAAATTATAGCTATACATATATATTTAAGTCTTAGCATGCCTTATTTATGTTGCACAATTTCTCTTATTTCAGGCTTCATGATGAGTTACTCCGATTTGGAACTAATTTGTTTTTTAATGAACAACAATTGGATGAGAATCCTGAGACGTTTGCTTCTGGTATCAATGAATTAGTTGTTTTCCTGCGTTTTAAATTTCATTGCCTACTAAAGTTATTTAGTATGCTGTATAGAGCCCTGTTATTAAGTATTCCGCAGCTCAAGTAGATGAGTGTTCGTAACTGAATGCATGTTTGAATATGAAGCAAGCATTCTGTTTAACAGTTGTGGGCTACCTTCTGAGGTCCAGAAGCAGGGAAGCAAGCTGCCTCGCCATTTATATATAAAGATCTGATTGGCATTATATTGGTATTAAAGTAGAAGTGCTACCGAAAAGTTGTTATAATTTTTGGCAGATGTAAATAGTAGCATTTCTCATCACATCCAGCTGTATACTTACATTGTGTGGAAAATTTATGGAAGCTGGCTATTTTTGATGTCTTAGATTTTTGTCTTTTACCTATAATGAAGTAGAATTTATATGTAAAATAACTGGTAGTAATGTCTTGATTCTAGCGCTTCAACATAAAACGCCACCAAAGTCTTCTGGTACATCTCTATGTTCGGTATCATCAACGGCGCTGGGAGATTCTACAGATGCAAGAGACAGACTGATTTCACCAGATATTGAAGGAACACCATCAGTCAAGAGTATGTAGACAAAAAAATTTTATTGACTCATTTTGATATCTATTAGGCTTATCATTTTAAAATTATAGGAGGCTTGTGCATGACTATGGAATATTTTTTAGCAAATAGGCTTGCAGACAAAAAGCTGCAAAATTGTTCCTACCTTTTTGCTGGTATTCCCAATTACACTTTTCGTGTCAGTTGTTTGTACCTATGATGGATATACATGTATATATATAATCATTTAGAGACAACATTTCTTGACGTTCCTTTTGCAATTTCTATTTCCAGCTGTAAATCAAGAAGAATCTTTCCGTCTAATTAGAGACCCAAAAGCTGAGAAAGGTAATATTTGCAGACAAGAACTTCAGGATGAATTTACCAGTACTCTCTTTTAAGTGATTACCCGGCTATATCAAAGGATGCCCTTTCTGACTTCTGTTGCAAATTAGAGCATACAAGGCGAAAGAGTAAAGACTTATAGTTCTGTGAAATCAGTTTTGTATTCATTATTTCAACTGCCAAAGTGCCACTCATGATGATCAACACTATCAAAATTAGGAATTAGATTTGGGTATTCCCAGGGCCTATGGCTAGAAAATTTAATGGGGGGACAAGGCTAGAAATTTTAAACGATGCCTTTCCTGACCTCAGTGACTAATTAGAGCACACTAGCGGAAGACCATAAATGTAAGATTCTGTGAAATCAGCTTTATATTCATTGCTTCAACTGTTGATTTGTCGTTCATGATGATCAACGCTATTAAAATTTTGAATCTGATTTGTATTGCCAAGTTCTGTGACTAGACATTTTCAATGAGGAACGAGTCTGAATGACCGGTGCCTCATAAGCCGAATTTCGATTTTTTTACACATTGATATCGCAATGCATTCTCACGCAGGGAATGCGTTGTCATAAAGCAGTTTTTTTGAATCTAGCCCTTTTCTGTTTCTACAATTTTTTTAAAATTCAGTGCTAGTGCAATTCGATTGTGGATGCTTCGAGTAATTTGCATAAATTTTTCGTTTACGTCATTCAATCTGCAATGATGAAGATAGGCCCTGTTGCCAGGTGCGAAACTAAAGTGCATCCATTAGGGGGCATAAAGCATAGCTGCCAGAGAGAACGGTATTGCCTATCAAAGATAAAAGTTTCATGCCTAGAAATCGTTGTATTTATGGCAGATCAGTCCAAGAGAAATATTAAGCATTTAGGGAGGGGAATTTAGTATGCCACGCTCTCAGAAGTGCCCCACCACAAGAAAGTAGAAAAATTCCTTGTCGAAATCCTCGTTTTTATGAGTGGTCATTTGCACCCTCATATTCCCAAACGCTTTGCCCTGGCCAGCGGCTTCACTTCTTGTGTACGTTTTGAAAGTGTTTAATTTGAAAAGTTTAAGGAGAGATGCAAATTGCGTTCCTCTCTTAGGGAGATGTCTGATTTTTTGCCCTACTTAATTGGACATTACCCTGTGAGAAGCGAAAAATATGATATAACAAAATATATAATCGAATACCATGGTTGCAGAAATAAGCGCCAGAGGCCAGCATCATTTTCGCTAAGCATCAGGAGTCGATTTGGATGTTTTGTTGGTAATTTGGATGTTTTATTTTTCGCAGCCCAGCAGGAAAAGAATTCATTTGCGGTGAATGTCTGGCAACGTATCAAAGCCAAACTTGAAGGTAGAGATGTTGATTTGAATCAAGCAGTGACAGTTGTGGAACAGGTGCATGTCATCTTGTTTTGTCATTTGTATTTTCCGCATATATTGCTGATTATGTTGCTTATGCCATTTTAGTTCCTTAGTTGACATCATGAATTATTTTAGGTTCAGTTTGCAGTTTTGGATTTGTATCATTCATAACGTTGAAGTCAAATTACAATATATGTCTCTTGCTGCTTGTTACTTTCTTGGGACAATGCTCATTCTCTTTATGTTTACTGGGAAAGTCATTTATAAAGGACTCATTTGCTTTCTTAGATGCTATGCATTGTAAGCTTTTATAGGGGATCAATTAAGTTTTTGTATCACTATGGCTATTGTATTCTTTACTCTCAGGTTGATCATATTATAAGAGAAGCTACAAATGCTGATAATCTTTGCCAACTCTATGAAGGGTGGACTCCATGGGTTTAGAAAAGGCATTAATGATACCATTATTGGAGACTAGCTTTATGCTTCCAATTGACTCTTGAATATTACCATCATGTGATCAGTGTCATTGGGCCATACTTTTTCTTGGTGGTGAGCCGATCTCATTTCCCCAACATTGGCGATGTCACCATGGATACGCAACACAAATCCTCCAGTTACGTGCGTGTTATGGAAGGCAACCCCATCAATGTTTCGCTGCTGCTTGCCACTATTTCTGAATTCAGCAATTGCACTGTTCGTTTGGCATTCCTTTTTCAGATCCTTGAGCAAATCTTGCTCAGGTTTCTCTCTGATTTCAAGAAGCTGTTTTAAACTGATGTTGCGTATATTTGTAAAGTTGCAGATCTGCTTTGCATGAAAACATCTGTGAGTTTTCTGTGTGCTTATTTGAAAGGGTATGTAATGTTGATAGCAGTTCTGCAATGAAGAATATTGATCTTCACATTTAGCGCAAAACGTTAATCTTCACATTGAACGTAAAGTTGAATTAGAATTTACAATTTACTATAATTATGATTCCATATAACACTGTTCGCGTGTGTGGGGGAATCAGTCTGTGAATTGAAACCCTGTGTGTATATTTTTAAAAGCTGGGATATTTAGATTGTAACCTTACTGAAGCAGCAGGCTTGCATGGTTTTAGCAAATTAAGTAGTCATAGTTGATTTCCCCGTTCTGTTGTCGCCCTTTTCTCATAGCGCCAGGCCTTTGAAGCAACATTGCCATTTTACTGAATTTTTGTCGACTGGAAAATAGCAGTTAATGCTATCAATGAATTTTATGAACCTCAATGCTTACATAGATGATTTTCAATGTTTTTGTACTGAAACGTTGCTTTAAATCTTTTAGCATGTACGTAAAATCTCACATTAACTTATACGAGCTCAGAACACGTTTCCTTGAGTTCATGAAATACCTCATATAGGGTCATGCATTTTCATACATTTATGACGTCTAGGAAATATTCACAATTTTTAATCCCCTCTCCCTTGTCAGACAGTCTTAAATCTGTAGACTCCTCTCTTCTACGGCGTCTAAGTTGTACTACCCCCCTCCCCAACACATATAATCAAAACGACTAGCTGAGATATTTGATCTGTCATACAGAATATAGTTCTGTAGATGCACAATATAAATAACAATTGCAGGATATGTCTTCTTCACGGACGAGTATAGTAGATGATTATTGAGAAAAGGTGCAAGATTATGAAAGCCGTTTGGAACGGCACCCTGCGGATACTTTGATGATAATTCGTACCCATTTTTCACTTTCGTAGTTTTCCCATCTTAGAAATTTTGCTATAGAAACCTCAAGCCTTGACTATAGAAGCAATCCTAGAACTACAAAACACAGTAAACGTTTTGCAAAAGTATTGCAGAAATCACCAAATTATTATGGCATTGTTTATTGGTGTCGCACCCCCTATACACCCCAGTAAGTCTGTCTATGTATTATTAATAATGGTGTAAGTATTAATAATTGCGGTCTAAATTTATCTTTTCCGTAATATCTTGAAATTCGTTGTTTTCTAGTATTTGAAAAATATGTTAAATGCTCTTGTGATGAATAAGCCTCTGAAATGCTACGCTTCCGTTTACATTCGATAGTAACGACTTGCATGTACAGCAAATAGCAACTAGAAATAGGACGTTTAAATTTTCAAATACCCCTTCCCTCCTCCTCTTCTCTGCATCGTCTAAAATAATCTAGAATTCAACGAGCTCCCCTTCTCCCTCTTTGCCAATGACATATATGTATGACCCCATAGTCAAAAATTATGCAACAGATCAATTACTTCGCAGGTGTAACATAGTTAAGACCATATCCAGTGACGAAACTGACGTATGTTGTGGCCAAGACAAGCTACGTGCCCCCAAGCGTTGAATGTCCTAAAGTAGCTCCTCAGATGCTTTCACGGAACAAACTTTCTGTATTATTTGGAGATAAAGTTGAACTGGGACACCAATCTTCCTGAATTCGTATGAGCCCCAAGTCACTGTTACGCAACTGAACTAACACATTTTCAACGCACCTTCATTATCATGATTACATCGTACTTAAATATTTGCATAGTAAAAGAAATTGTAGCTTTTGCTTATGCAGTAGAAATGCTTTGTTTCATGTTACGAAACGCATTTACACAACTTTGCATTTGATCTCACGAATTCAGCATATCTTACGAGGGCTTCCAGCTTGGCGAAGCAACACATGTGAAGTTTTGCCAGATTTTCCATGGGGAATGAAAAGCAATCTCATTTATCTGAAGTCTATTTATTGGGAATAGACTACTTTTACATTTATATAGCTCTGTGTATATATATATATATTTATATACATTATAAATATATAATATAAATATACATATATATATATACATATTCATATATATAATGTATATACTATTTTAAAGGAGGATTTCATATTAGGCTCACCTCAGCAAATTGCTCAGTATCAAAAAGTTTCTAATATCTGGCAACAGTTGTTACGTGCTGTAGACTTATTGGTCCATGTTGAAGTTGAGCAAGAGCACCCTTCACCCTTCTTAACACTGTTTTCTTGCATGGCCCTTTGACGCGCTTATTGCTTTTCTGGAGAAATGCATTTCTTGTTTTACGTTTTACTTAATTCATCGATGAACTGCATTGGTTATTTCTTTTCATTAGAGTATGCTACTATTAACCACCATTTGACTTTTGCAAACTTGTAACATTGTAATGTTTTGCTAACTGATTTTTGAAAACTTTTTAGTTACAGCTTTCAATTTGTGTTTGTGTTATAATGTGACCTCTTTATTTACACAAAGCCGACTCTTGTTTAATAGTAAATGGGGCGATCTATACCAAATTGCCCAGAGAAATTCAAATCTGAATGTATGTACACGTTTATGTATTTATGTATGTATGAAAAGTCCAAGAACGATTCTTGCATTACGCATAGTTGACCGACGGTAGACACTACAATAAGTTCAATATGCGTGTATGTATGTAGGTTGTGTGTGCATTTACGTATGTATGCATGGATGAATGCATACATACATGCTTTACCATACATGATTCAAAAGAGAGAAGACAAATTGATAGCAAGTGTAGGCTATGCAGAAAAAATGAAGAAAGCCTTAAGCATATTTTGGCAACATGTAGCCAAGGATCGTCAAGTTCATGCCTAACTTGACGTGAAAGAATTGGAAAAGCTATATATCAAGAACTCATTAATGTAGAAAGAAAATATAATGCCCTTGCAAGTGCCAAAGGTAGCGACAGTTGTAAACAGAGAACTATGGTGGGATAGAACAATCATATTACCAAATAAACTAAATCACAACAGACCCGGTCTAGTCAAGTAGAACAATGAAATAAAGGAAAAAACATCAATGAAAGAAACAGAAAAGTCAATAGCTATATGCCGCTAGTATTTAAACTGCAACAGCTATTCAGAGGATTTACATATGAAGTCACACCAATAATGATAGGGACGCTTAGAGCAATACCTAAGGCACTAAAACAGCACTTGGAAGATATTGGACTAATGAAAGATAGGTATTACATGATAAGAAGAAAGCAACTAGCTGTACTTAAAGTGATAGTCAAAGATGTAAAGACTTTTTGCGAAAGAATAAAGGACATTGCAAATTTTGAGACCAAACCTTTAAAGCCACAAGCAACATGTTGTTGGTTGTCGTTAAATACTCTTTTGAGCTTACATGCATACATTCAAAAAATTTCTGCTATAAGTCTGGGAGCACTAGTTCTTAGAATATTGGCCAAAAGTCTTGGAACGCAGGTTTATTTTCTGTTCTATCTCTGTTTACTTTTGTAGTGACAGCACATATTTTGACAAAGTTCATATGAAAAGCCAGGGAGAAAAATATAAAAATTTGGGTAGGTCAAGGAGAGTCGGGGTATTTTTTTCTAAATGGCTAGATGGTCAGAGAATGTCGGGGAGAATTTTTGACCATATTATGCGACGAGTTTTCAGATCTATTATTTCAAGGGTATAAATGTAGGCCTCCAAAATTTTAAAGTCTTTCCTCACTCTGCTTAACATTTGTGTTCAGTGCCATGTTTAACCCCAAGACGATTCTTGCGTGTCATGGTGTGTTTATAGGTCCATAGACACTGGATGCAGGGGGAAATGGTCCCATACTTGACCAAGGTTATATATAGAAGTGCTCTTTACTCTACTTTTTAATCATTTCTCAATTGCTTTCTACCCAATCTGGAATTCGCGAACACTGCCACACAGGTTTGTAGCGCTTAGATATCATGTCTTTGTTTTGCGAAAAATTCAACCCTTTTTCAGGGTAGCCACTACTGGAAACTCCTGGAAAGTGATTTGCCTCTTGGAAACAGGCACGGCACTCCAATTTGGAAGTGGAGGGTTGGGTGAAAAGTGTGGACTTGGAAGTGAATAAAAGTATTCTTCTTCTTTACGCTTCTTCATAAATGAAGGTTGGCATCTTTCAAATGTCCTATCCATTTTTTCCTGTCCTGCGCTTCCCCTGATAGAGTTTTTAGGCTTGTGATTCCTGTTACCAATTTTCCAAATTCGTGCGACTTCTTTCTCTTTCTCCCTTTTATCCTGGTCTTCTGCGTAACTTCTTTGGTTACAAGCTCTTCTAGTTCCTTTCCAGATGACTCTCTCAGGACATTTCCAAGGTACCTAAACCTTCTTTCCTTTATTTTGGGTTCAAATATCATGTTCTCCATATTCACTTTCCTTCTTACCTCTTCATTTGTGATCCTTTCAGTCCAGCTAATTTTAAGAATTCTTGTGATAGTCCAGTGCTCGAAAGCATCGATCATTTTCTTGATCTTTACTGTTCCTGGCTAAATTTCGGATCCATGGCAAACTATGGGAAATATCATTGTCCCTTGTATGTTCTTCTTTATCTTTTGGCTGAGGTCACCTCTTAGCAGTATCTTGTTTTGCCAGAGTACTTTTTTGCCATTCCTATTCTTCTCACCTCTGTGTCTTCCTTATTGTTATTGTGAAGCATTACTCCCAGATAGTTGAAAGTTGTCACAGCTTCTATTTCCGTCCCTCCGATATTCATTGGAATTTCTTCTTCACCCGTTCTAGATATTTTCATTATCTTTGTCTTCTTAAAGCTAATTGTGAGTCCGATGTCTTTTCCTTTTTCCATAAGTTCTTCTATCAGCTCTTTTAGTTCTTCTTTTGTGTCGCTCAAAATCGCTGTATTGTCTGCATACATAAGACATCGATACTTGCACTTCCAATTGTTGTTCCTTTGCTTCTTCCGAATTCCTTCAATGCTTACTCTGCATCAATGTTGTAAAGTGTTAGAGGTAGAACACAGCCTTGTTTCATTCCTCTTGTTATTGACATCTTTGTTGTTGGCTCCATCCTCATTTGTGCTGTTTGTGTAGCATACAGATTTTTAATGATCCTTAAGCTTTTATCTCCGATTTTCTCTTTCTAAAATCTCCATTAGCTTTTGGTGGTATACTCTATCGAAGGCTTTTTCGAAGTCCACAAACGCTACAAGAAGCGCCTTCCCTTGCTCTATTTTGATAGAAGAAGTTGTTTTCAAAGCTGTGATAACGTCAAGAGTGCTCCTATTTGGCATAAAACCATACTGGAAGGGATTAATCTTCCTGTTTAGGACCGGCTTTATTCTGCTGGGTATTACCTTCAGAAGAATCTTCATAACATGCGATGTTAGTGCAATGGTTGGATGCTCCCCACATTTCATTGTGTTGTCCTTCTTCGTTATGGTTAGTATTTCACTGTTAACAAAATCTTGATTTAATCTCCCAGTTTCAAAAGTCTTTTGACAATTCCAATTACTTTTTTTTGAAGGTTATCACATCCATTCTTTATCAGTTCAATAGGGATTTGTTCTGGCCCTCCTCCTTTGTTGTTTCTCAGAGATTTCATTGCTTTAATTATTTCTTCTCTTCCAATTTCCTCTTCCTCTAGGGTTTCCTCCTCCTCCATCTTCAATACCCTTATCACCATTGTACATTTCCTCTATGTACTCCTTCCATCTCTTTACCTTTTCAATATCTGTTCTTAGGATAGTACCATCCTTTGAGAGTAAGTTTTTATTGCTTTGAATTCTCGGTTTGTTATTTCATTTCTTTATCCTCTGGTACAATTCTGTTTCTCTGTTTCTTCAGTTTATCTCTTTCAACTATTAAGTGTAAAATTTCTTCAGTCATCCAAATCTTTTTGGCTTCTGATTTCTTACTTCCCAGAGTCTCCTTTGCTGCTTCTAGTACTCCAGTCTTTATCTCCTCCCATGTTTTTGCGTTTCGCATATTTCTGTCAACTCTTTCCTTATATTTTGTTTTTATCTCATTGTTGCTTAGCTGTCAAACTTTCAGTTTTGGTTGTGGCTTAGCCTTCTGTTGTTTCATCTTTTGAATCTTCAATGTTCCAACTACCATGTTATGATCTGTTAAACAATCTGGATTTCAATGGTCTGCATTTGCAAAAGGAATTACTGTATTTTTTTCCACAAGCATGTAATCAATCAATGTTTTATTGATTCCATTTGGATGTGCCCATGTGTATCTCCTTTTCTTTGCAGTTTGATATTGTGTACTTCTTATGGTAAAACTTTTTCTTTGCAGTAGTCTATTAGCAACTGTCCTTTAGTATTTCTTTCCCCAATTGAGAATGGTCCTACTATTTCTTTTACCTGTGATTCTCCAATCGTTGAGTTAAAATCACCCATTATTATCACTACTGTCTTTTCTTCCTCCAAGTCTGTTGATCACCTCTTCAATGTCTTTATAAAATGCCAAACTTACACTTTCTTCATAATCACTGGTTGGCATGTATATCTCAACTTTAATGGTCTCCACTGGTTTTGTGGAGAGAAGAATTCCTGCGATAGAATCATCTTTACTATCAATCATAACTAGTATATCTTCGATTCCTTTTCTAACTATAAATCCCACACCTTTCCTTTATTTTTCTCCACCCTTTATTATCACTGTATACCTTTCCTGGTTTGTTGCTGCCATCATTTGGAAACTTGTTTCTCCTTTCCAGAATGTCTCCACCATTCCTAAGATTTCAATGTTTAATAATTGTTCAACAATTATTTGGATTTTTCTTTGCTGATTAGTCCCTCTCACATTCCATGTTCCTACTTTAGGAACTTGACCCGCTTTCTTTTTCACTTTGGAGTTCCTAGCATATTTAACACTTCTACCCAGATCCTCATGAGTTGGAAGCGCCGGCCGCCACCCGGATTGCATGGAATAAATCTTCGTATTACTCTTTATTTTCATTTACATATTGAAAGACGTGCAGAGGCTCGTTAGCTACTCAGACTCTAACCTGAGCACCCAGGGCTTACCACGAGGAGGTGAGCTTGGCTTGGCCCCCAATAAAAGCATTTCCTGTTGAATATTTGTCTTTTCAACGTCACTGATTGGAAAAAGGGGGGGGAGTGGAAGCATTTTGTGAAAAATCTTTAGGTGCTTTTTCAGAAAAGAATCTTGACTGTAAGGCACTTATTTCTGTCAGTAAACCGTTCCATATACGTACTGGAGCGCACATTTTAAACTAAAAATAAATCACCTCATTTCGCTTACTTTGTATTGTGAGAGTGTATTGGTGTGTTATGGCAAAAGCAATTATGGAAGTAAACTGATGTTTATTTATTAATTCATAAACGCAAGTTAATAACTTAAAGGCCGACCTCCACTTGCCCGTGCGTACGGTACGACCAAGAGGTGAATTCTTGTCTGTGCATGCGGCTAGTGGAGTTAGGAACCTGCAATCATGTTTACGTTTTGACACCAGAAAAGTGTACCGAAAGTTATTTGTTGTACTATTAGGAGAGCATAGAGTGCATTGAAGCAAGGATAGTTGCTCAAAGCGTTCGATGCTTTAGATATTCTTTCGTTCACCGTTTGCACTCAAGGGCCCACTATGGAAAATGCTCAAAATTAAGGGCCCCAGATGCCTAGAGAGGGCTATTTTTGGATCATATTCCGAAAATTGATTTAGTCCAGGAACGAGATTTTCAGCATGTAACTCTAATTATAACTCAAGATTTACTCTATGTCTGAATATTACTCAAATACCATATCTTGTTAGCATCCTTAATCTTTAACACTGATTCCTGGTATGAAAGTATAGACCACAAACAACCGAATTTGACCATTTTTAAGACTTAAGAAAACCATTGGATACGGTAGGTCACGCAATCCTGATGGAAAAACTGACTGCACAGGTTCAAATCGTACTTACATAACAGACGACAATACAGTTTCCTTAACGGTAAGAAATATAGCAAGAGAGGAGTTGCACGTGAGGCTCCTGCTTAGGCCCCCTCCTATTGATATTGTATCTAAAAGGTTTTAAAAAAGCCTAAAATACTCGAAAGCGAAACTGGTAACCATTGCGCGAGTGAGTTCTCTCGATCTCTCTCTAAATAAGTAAATAAATGAACAAATAAAGATGTGAGGGAAAATGAGACATCTTGTACCTGCAGAGCCATGACACATTTACACGCCGATATTTTTGTTTACTTCCGCATTACTTCGCAGAGGAACCTTCACAGTATCACTTCTACGTTGCTGCTTATATAAGTTTTGGAATTGACAACTTGAAATTCGTTTTGCAAAAATTTAAATACCGAAGAATGCTTGAAATTGCTTCTTAGTTTCTGTCATGTTGTAGTGAACACTAGGGCCAGCCTAATT
Organism: Cassiopea andromeda; assembly: GCA_018155075.1. NCBI lineage: Eukaryota > Metazoa > Cnidaria > Scyphozoa > Rhizostomeae > Cassiopeidae > Cassiopea > Cassiopea andromeda. The sequence goes on from WIPJ01000503.1 coordinate 49,033, forward strand.
TGCAGCAAATCATATGCATTCAAAACCGTAATTATTATAGATTTTTATCCCAAATTTGGTGCTTAGGAGGAGAGAAGCCATAACTTGTCTTGACTTTAATCTTCCTATGCACCTAAGGCCTTGCCTGAGGCAAGACAACTTTGTGTAGCGTATTTTTGTAGGGTTCTGATTCCTCATTACCCCTAGTACGCATAAATTAGATTAGGATCGTTAGGCTGAAGATCTTAAGAGACTTGATGCATGACGAGAGCAGGGGCGCAGCTAGCAGAGGGAGTAGGTGGTGTAACAGCCCCCAACCCTCGGTGATCTCGTCCGTAAATTTACATTCAATGACCTTCATCGGTAAGTGGCTGTATGGTTTGCCATGAAATGGTAAAAAGTGTTGAAAATGCCACTTCTTGCATGAACACGCCCCACAAAGATATGGAACACTTTCTAAGAAGACGCTCTGAACCTCTGTAGGTAAATTGTTACCTTTCACCCCCTCCCCTCAGAAAAATTATAGGATTTGTGATGGTACCTATGACTTTGTAGTTTACAAGAACGTAATTGTGCCACTAGTTTTGTAAGCTTGTTCTTTTTCTCGTATGTGGCTAGAGTGATGAGAACTTTTAAATGTATATTAAGAGTAAATATGATTTCCAAAAACTATCGAGCTTCTACTAGTCCTTCTGTACACTAGTAGTTTCTGAAAAATCTGTTCGATGGTTGGTACGGCCATTACACAAGGGAACCAAAGTCATTGTGTCAAACTTACACGGCTGTTTGAATTGCCCATTAAACTTTATAACAACTTTGCTCATATACTTATGGCTCAGATGTTATGTTACGTTATATCTTGTGCTTGGAAATATGCGTACAACTTGGGTATGGAAATTATTTTTCATTACGGTTGGCATAGATATGGCTAGGCATTCTTTCAAAGGGGATGTTTTGTCAAAAGGCCCTTCAATATAAGCCAGAGTATTTCCTAAATGCGCCTGCACATCCATGTACAGAGATTGATACACCTCATAAATAACGTATTTGTAATACTGGTAATTTTAGATGCAGAAATTGTATATTATATTTGTAAGTTAGGAACTAACGTAGGACGTAAAGACTAGATTTCAGGTGACTTGTGAAAGCACTTGAATCTATTTTCGCGTAGGCACCGTCGTTTGGTTGTAGGATTGGACTCTCAGTACTTGCGAAATACTGGAGAGGGCCAGATCGCTACGTATTTTGTAT
>WIPJ01000503.1:59833-101628 GCA_018155075.1 Cassiopea andromeda
TTCAATCTCACTTCAAGAAACCCTGCCAAGCTGCTCCTCAAACTATGTACCCTCCCCCACTTTTATAATGCTTCCCTATTCTGTCTTACTTTCTCGTTATGACAATCAATTTCCTCGCGTTTGGCTCTAGACCAGGGGTCTCCAAATTGCTTTGAGACCCTTTTTTACGACAAAAATAAATAGGTAAAAGATCAAAAAAACCATCACCGTCATTTAATGTGTACCAGTTCCCCCTCCCAGTTGCTTTACAGTCGATGCGGCCCCCGAGCTGAAAAGTTTGGAGATCCATGCTCTAGACAACTGAAAGTCTACTCTCGCGCAAATCAAATGTTTTCCGTATTCTGTATGATTCCATGTGGAAGCTAGGTTTAATGTGTTTTTGCGAATTTGATAAAATACTTTGCATATCTGCATACTCTGTAGCCAGTATGCATTCTCGCCTCAGATTCTAGCCAGACTTTCTATAGAAAAAAGGATCGCTATCTGAGCTGGTAAAACGTTGGCAACCTTGGCCTGAATGTTTATAAAACTTGCCAAATCTTGCCAAATGCCAATTGGCGGGAGGTGAATGTCTCACAGCCACACAATCGCTTTCATAGCAAGTGAAAGCTCACAAGATAACGGAAATCGTCCATTTCATCAATTATGTCGCAATTTAGAATCATTTTCTTGTCATAAAAGTGGCACTTCAAACGTTATACTGGCAGTTATTTTATTATATATGTACTGAGTGATTCATATATGGGCGTTGCCTACTAGTTTGGGTGTGGTCCAATATTTTCAGCAGGACTGGCTGGCGGAGGCCAGCTACGTCACTGCAATTTATCACATCCTGATTCCTTAGAAACAGAAATATATAAACGCCTTGTCACCTACTAAAGACACGCAAAGCCGTAAATAGATACGCCCTCAAGGATTAGCATTTCCCAAGTTTATTTGATTGCTTGTACCTGATGCACGATTGTAGCATCTACCCCAAGTCTACATTTGATTCATCTGTTTTCGACTCTCCAAAATCTTCTTGTTATAAAATACATTACGTTGTAGCCACTGTACTGCATTTGCTCTTATGCTCTTACCTATATGTTATACATAACATCCACTCAGAGAATGAGACACCACATTTCTTGTTTTCTATTGTTCATCAATCTTTTACATATAACATGTCATAAAGGTGGGTTCTCTAAGGAATATAGCAAATTTCAAAAGGATACATAGCCGAAGAAATATCAAGAAGAACAAATACAAGAAGATTGCACCGTGCAATTCTAGATAATCACGATAACTCTCTACTGATCCATAACCTTAGCAAATTCGATCTCAAGCAATCACATATCGATGTCTTATCTAAAGGTCTCAGTTTCGTACCCACACCTAAACCAACATCGCTGGATTATATATATTCGGCTTTTTAAAAATTTCGTAGACGTTTATACTTGATATTCCATTTCTTAAATAAGCCATCATCGGACTATTACCCATTTCACCTCGCCTCTACTTGGGAGCCTTCCACTCCACATAGCAGTTGCATAGAACCATATATTTCACATGTATATAGGGAAATCTCTTGTTTACGATACCCCTTTGAACCAGCTACCAACCTTTCTTGGATGGAACTGGAAGCCATCCATGACCTTAAATCAAACACGAACATCATTATTAAACCAGCTGATAAGGGTGGTAAAATTGTACTTTTAGATAAAACTTCATATCTACAGGAAGCATGCAGGCAACTTATTATTATTATACACTAGTACATCACGATCCTATTAGTGATCTAGCCTTGGAGATTTCATCCTTCATCTCATTTCTTTATCATAAACAATATATTGATTACAAAGCCTTTCGTTGTCTTGACCCGAAAGCTACTACTAGAGCGCCTATTTTCTATTACTACCAAAAATACACAAGCCTGGTACTCCAGGTAGACCAATTATATCAGGGTGTAATTCACCTGCAGCTAATTTGTCAACATATATAGATTTTTATCTAAAACCTATCGTTAAACAATTACCATCCTACATCCAGGATACAACACATTTCCTACGTACACTTCGAAGTGTTAATGGCAGAATACCACAGAACTCGATTTTAGTGACTTTTGATGTTAAGTCACTTTACACAAACATCCCCCATGATGAGGGAATCACCTGTTGCTCAACTGCCCTTCAAGTATTCTACGGACAATCTCTCCCTTTACCATTGAAATACATTTTGCCATTTATTGCCTTTATTGTCAAGAAAAATTATTTTAAATTCAAGGACACCTTCTACCTTAAGACACACGGTACTGCCATGGGGTTGTAGACTTTATGAGCCGAGGTAGAACACGTATGTTTGCGAGTTGCATATATTCAAAAACTCAAATCAAACCATGTGAGCATGCACAAGGAATCATACAATCATAATAATAATGATAAATAATAATCACTACAATGCTCCCCTTTTTTTATTTTATTTTATTTTTCGACACGTCCATTTAGTTATCAAAGTTCCAAGATGTCCATAATTTCAAATTTGATGGCACAGTCAATCCAAATCTGGAAATTGGAATCCTTGATCTTTTTGATCTTCTTGGTATTACTTTATCTACTTGACTCTTTCCCTGTTCCTTTGTTTCTTTCCTTCTTTCATCGTCACTAATATCTTCCTCTTCCTTGTCGCGGCTTTCTGAGGTTGGCACTCTCTTTAAATGTGAGATGTTTCTTGTTATAATGTGTTGTTGGTTTTTCGCGACTATCTTTGTTCCTTTTCGCTCCTGTACAATGAACCTTACCGGGCTAAACTTTGGAGTTAGCTTATTTGTTCTCTTTTGCAAACAAATGACTGTATCCCCTTTCTGTATCTCTGACTCTTTCGTATTATGTTTCTTGTCATAATATTCTTTGTTTTGGGCTTTATTTTTCTCGATGTTATCCTTTGCTTGTCTATGTTTATTTAGTACCTTCTTTGCTGGTAACTCAGGGAGTTGTCATCTAATTGCTCTATTGAATGAAAGTTTACATGGAGGTACTTTAGTTGTTATATGCGGAGTTGTTCTGTATATTAACAAAAATCTTTGGAGTTCTTGCTTCCAGTTCTTTCCTTCCAAATGCGCTGTTTGTAACATTTTACCGATTGGTTTCATTAAGCTTTCAACGTTCGAATGGCCTTGAGGCCAGAGTGGTGTGCTTGGTTTCCACTCCATACCTATGCGAAATTGTGTAATGTAATTTCGACTCAATCATGGCACTGAAACAACCTTTTACTTGAAGTGGGGTCGAGGATCCATAGGCAAATATTTTGATTTTAGCTGGCTCAAGCTTTATTTGATGTTGCAGGCTCTCATAGGTCTTGGAATCAATAATATTAACTGTCGCCCCGTGTCCACAAGAAATGGTAGATCGAACGAGTCAGTCAATTTCAAATGTGTTTTTGTGGAAAGTTTATTTTGTCCTTCGATTGCATACACGTTTTTTTTTTTATAAGAACAACCTTTATAAGAAACACCAGGCTGAAATTAGGCCAAAAAATAAGAACAACTTAAGAAACAAGGCAGGCTGAAATTCAAAAAAACTCAATAAATGAAATATCATTAAAAGCGAAAATAACAAAACAAACAACTAAAGAACAGAACAGTATTAAGTAGTGCTAAAGAACGATTAATCAAACTTATTGTAACAGAATTATTTCAACACCATCGATATCATTTTTTTAATATAATCTATGCTGCCACCTGTAAAAGTAACTTTGTATTCTTCAAGCTTTTTGTTGAAGTAGTTTATGGATCCATTAAACCAACCAACCAACCATTCAGGTAGAACATCCTATGCAACAAGTGCAACATCCGATATTAAACGTGAACAGGGGCTTAATTAATTTATCAAGTACGTGTTATGTCTTGACACTACTTTGCTCAAGAAATTCGAAAACGAAAATAAGAAACAGAATAAGAAAAACCTTAGGCTGAAAATATACGGAAAAATAAGAAACGGCAGGCTGAAACTGGAGCCAAGTGTTCTTATAAAAAAAAAAAGTGTAGGTATATTCATCATTAGAAGAGCTTGAGAGATCCTCGTTATCCCGTGTACTAGTATGGGCTTTTCCCTGTCGACGTTTTTCCTTTTATGAAGTTTGACTTTTTCTTTTTTGCCGTGTTGACGTTTGTGGCTCTTTACGTTGTAAGGGTTTCCTCGGGGCCGTTTGTTGTTTCTTACGACAAAGTTTTGCAAAATGTCCAGTGAGGCCACATAAGAGCAAACAGCATGTTTTGCTGGGCATGGTTTGTTTCTGTGAGGATAACTGAATCCACATTTATAACAGGTATTTTCTGTACGGATTTCTTTTACGTGCAGCTCTTGGAAGCTTTCTTCCATGCCAGACGCTTGAGCAGAGCTCATTTCAGCTTTTCTACCATCGATCAGCATGTCTGATAGCTTGTAATCTGGTTCTAGGAGTGCTTTTCTCCTAAGTCGAGCTGATTTACCATTGTACACTATTTGCATCTTAATTTCAAAGTCATCGTCATGAAATTTGCAAGGTTTTGCGAGTGTGCGAAGCCTCGTCATCGATTGTCTCCTCCGTCTTTTGAGTTGCCTAACGAAAATTGCAAATTTCGAAAATTTGATTTTTATCGGGCTCGAAGTGTTTGGTTAAGGCATCAACAGCTTTCTGATAGTCCTGTTCGCCTCCTGTATTAGGTAGAGTTTTGAAAATATTGTAAACTTCAGGTCCAGCTTGATACAAAAGCAAAGCCCTTTGTTGCTGAGGTTCACTGATGTCGGCGGCAAGCAAATACGTTTGAAATCTTTCGAGCCAGTTTGTCCAGCGAGCTCCTGTGTTTGTGATATCAGTTTTGGGCTCGAAGACAGGCATTGGATTGAGGTTCTTTGCTGAAGCCATCTTCTCTCTTTCCTTTGTTTTATCTCGTCGCCAATGTAGACTTTATGAGCCGAGGTAGAACACGTATGTTCGCGAGTTGCATATATTCAAAAACTCAAATCAAACCATGTGCGCATGCACAAGGAATCATACAATAATAATAATAATGATAAATAATAATCACTACAGGGGTCTCCGTTTGCCCCCAACTACGCCAACATTTTTATGGAGTAAATTGAACGGCAAATCCTGCAATCTGCACCAGATAACAAAAAGCCAACTTTATGGTTACTTTTCATTGATGATAGTTATGCCATTTGGACTTATAGTCACGACTGCCTCCACCAATTTTTTGAACATATAAATACCATACACCCTACTACAAAATTTGAGATGTACCAATTTAAGGAGAGGATACCATTTTTAGATAAACTTGTAATCCTTAACAATAACGGTGGGTTTCAAAGCACTCTATATATAAGAAAACAACAGATGTCTCTCCACTACTACATGCACTTTCGTTCCATCCTAATAGTTGCAAAAAGGGCGTTATCTATAGTCAGCCTCTCAGATATCGCCGGATTATTTCTAATGATGATGATTTCGCTCACCATTTAGAGTATCTACAGGCTATACTCATTAAACGTGGTTATAATATTGGTGTTATTAGTGAAATCTTTGCTAAGGTACGTTCACTGTCACGTACCAACTTATTACAATACCACCATCATTCCCTTATGATTAAACTACCCTTTGTTGTTCCCTACAATTCAAATACGTCCCAAATTGGTAAAACACTACACAGTCGCTGGCACTTCATCCAGGAAGATGATGAATTACAGGATTTATTCTCCATCAAACCAGTAATGGCTTTTCAGAGAAACAAAAACATAAAAGACATCCTTGTCCATTCCAATATGGCTGACTAACGTCGACTTTATATACACACAATATGATTGGTAAGATATGATGATTATTATTGCCATATCTCTATCACCTCCAGTTATTACTAATAACTGGAGTTTTTGTATGCTTTTCCACTTTCAAACCTAACAAACCTCTACTCCTCTCCAGGTACGATAGTATCCTAATTTGGATGCTGGGGGGCCTGTAATCAATAGCGTACTGTCATTGAACCCCCGAATCGCTGATTACAGGTTGATAGCTGATGAATCGTACCTAAATGCTTATTTCCTTCTACACACACGCGCGTGCGCAGGCACACGCATACACGCATACGCGCTTCAAATAATGCCGCACCATATTCCGTCGGCCTTGTGCCCATTGCCACTCGTTGCTGGGACTACCCTTTATTTCTTATTTTTACATTAATATATTGTTTCTATACACATTCGACTTACAATTCATTGATCTAGTCGCAAAGTAACTGCTTCTATTCTTTGTACATATCGCACAAAATTGGTGCTTTCATGTAGAAGCTTGTGGATACATTTCCTTTTTGTATACTGCCAAATCTGGCAGCAAGCACTGATTGAACGAGAAACTAGGTTGTATTGTCTACCACGATATGCACCACGATACTACGATTGGGACCAATGTTCCATTGGAAATCCAGGTTTGGGTTTGATGGAGATGGATCATGCTTAAGGCAAACTTGTTAGAAGTGGTAGATTCTAGAATAAATTTATTCAAGTAGTTACTCTTAAACATATTGATGAAAGGGGACTTTCTAATTCTCAGGGTCTTACTCTATTCATGTAAGCTATAAGGAAAAAACTTGTTTTAAATATGTCAGTTCTTGCCCTAATTTGACCAATAACGGGTTGATTATGAAAAGTGTAATTGGACTGGTTCAATTTGGGAACAGATTCGCTAATATATAATTGCAAAGCATGAAAAGTCTCCTATTTTTTCGCATGTTGTGATTCCCAGCCTAACTCACAAAAAGCTTTTCACGCAAAGTGTCTTTCCATGTACCATTTACGGCTAATGCAGCAAAATATTGTGCTTGCTCGTTTTTTTTCATAAGAGCATTTTCATGACTTTGTAGGTTAAACTCCTTATCTGGAATGTGGTTATAGAGCACATTTAAGGTCTCCCTGCGATGTTACATCGAGAGAAGCCTTAACATTCTTATTGCAAGTATTAAACAGAGATATTTGTGTTAATTAGCTTGTAACGTACAATCAGCTAGGCTACGATCAGATGACTCGACTTCACGATTCTGCTTTTATTATCAACGAACCGCTCAACTCTAACTTTAAACACATGCCTACCATCGATTTATCTTCTAATTGCATTAATCAACACATTCAAATTACAATACAGTAAACACAGTACGTCTGACAATACAAACTGATTCAACAATCAATAGTACAATAAGATTACAAACTCTCATTACTTGTGAATTATTAAAAAATAACATGCAATTGTTAACTTTATCCCTTCTTGTCGAAAAGTTGTTTCTACAGCTTGCTTATTAGGATCAGCAGTGGTGAAGTTAGAAATCCTGCCTGTCCTACCCGGCAGGACTAGAATATTTCAATAAAATCAAAATTTTTAAAAAAGTGGATAAAATTTAACTTTCAAGCGAAGGTAACATTTCCCAACCCGTTAGCTCGTTCTTTCATAGCGAACTCATTCAACAGAGCTTTTGCTTTACCATTTATGACATCACGTTTAATTGGTTACCAAAGAATACCTTTGATTTGAACCCAACTCCTACCATCTGAGACAAAAGAGTATTTTAGTACGTCTTTGTGCCTGTACTACCTCACAGTGGAAAAAAACAACCGCTCTCCTGCCACATTTTACTGGTAGTAGCTAGGACGGTATTGCTGCTGCGATGTCATGGAGCTGCGCTAGAATTGAACATTTTGATTGGCTGAAGGGCTTAACACGTCATTGCCTTAGAAGCTTTTGTGATGACAGCTCCAGCATACTTTGACATGTAGGATTGTAACGGTCAAAATCACGGTTTGAACTTACCTTGTAGCTGTGGACAGTCGTTCTAAGTTATCGAAATGGCCGAAGAAAGCAGCCGAGGAGCTGAAGACATTATTTGTGAACTTATAGAGAAACCATTCAGTGCAAGAACTGTTGGTGAGCAGAAGGAGATCTTGCAGCATAAGAAGCCCCAGCCAAAACTAGGGCCTAGAACTGCCAATCGCCAGTTTCAGGACGTCTGGTATGCGAAGAAAGGATGGCTTTGTGGCTCAACTAATTTGCAAAGATTGTTTTGCTGGCCGTGCCTTTTATTTGCTCCAGGAAAATCGCAAACGTGGACAAGACAAGGATATGCCGCTATGTGTTGTTTTCTTTCCGATTGCAGAAAGCATGGGCCATCGAACTGCCATTTGGAGACCTATAAGAAATGGAAGACCTTTGATGCGACAGAAAGGGTCGTTATTCTATTCTCAAGAGCGAGAAGAGAAGAGGTGCAGCGCCACAATGAGCAGGTTAGGCAGAACAGGGAGACGCTTAAAACCATTTCTGAAGCTATATTATTCTTAAGCAAGCAAGAATTAGCCTTTACGTGTCACGATGAATCTAGAGATGGCCTTAATAAGGGAAATTATTGGCAGCTACTTGAATGCTTTGCAAAATATGATTCTGTCTTTGAACGTCGTCTCCATAGGGAGTTGACAGAAGGTGAAATGAGACACTCTGGTGTTTTCACTGGCGTTTATTCAGAGATTCAAAATGATCTCATTGAATGCATAGATTCTGTCATCCAAGATCAGATTGACAAGGAAATTGAAAATTGTAGATTCTTGAGCATTCAGGTAGATGAAACAACCGATGTTTCTACTAAGGAGCAGCTCAGTGTCATCATTCGTTTGGATAGGGAAGGAGAAATTGTTGAGAGGTTTCTGAAACTTTTTGATGTTAGTTCTGATAGATCCCACTTTTCCTTGGTTGTTGGTTTATGAAATACATTTGCAGAATAGAATTGTCCTCATTGTTTATGATAATCATATTTTGCTTCCGATTATTGGTTTTAAGAGAAGCTAATGAGTCTCACTGTTCTGCCTTAAATAAAAGCCTGCAAAGATGTTATGAACCTCAAGGCTTTAGAAAATAGCAAGGAAGAGTTAAAATCATATTTTAGCATACTGAAGGTACTTTTTGCCAACACTAGTTGTAATATAAAGCTATAAAGCATCGGCTGATAGCTTAACTCAATTTGAGTTTCCATTGAGGACTAATTTGCCTGGCAATTACAATTTGATATTTATAAGATCCAATTTTTATCTCAAAATGTTTTTTTTAACAGTGAAATATATGAAGTATATGTTTTACAGCAGTTCTGAAAACACCAATCTGTGATTTAGAAGGGGACTTAAGCCAATAGAAATGGTGTTAAAATCTATCTTCAATGTAAAAGTGAAATCATGCAATTTACATTATACTTGTAGGAGGAGATGTATGTCAACTTTAAGTATCTGAAAATGGGTACTTTCCATAGAGTGTTTCCAAACAGCAGGGTTAAGAAAATTTTTGAGATCCCCTCTTACGTGTTTTCCTTTCAATCCAAAGAGGCAAGACTAACTTTTTCATCCTAGCTTCGCCACTGAGGATCAAGCTTAAAGAACACCCTCAATTTATTTGCCCATAATTTTATATCTTCCAGATCATGGGCCATATCATTAGCTGCTACATTAGGATGTTTACAACAGTAAAGTTGGAAGTACCATCAGCAAACAATTTTGCAGTACATTTATGATCTTCAGTAAAATAATTGATTTGCGCAAGAAATACCAAAGGTCCAAGGATGGAGCCCTATGGAACACCTTCAGATATATTACCTAAAGTGGAAGACTTACCATTTAAATCTGTTTTCTTATTGCGAAAAGAAATTGGGGATTTTACACGCTACCTGAGACACCACATCGGTGCAAAGTATTCAGAAGTCCTTTATGTCACACATGATCTAATGCCTTAGAAATGTCATAGATATTTCAAAGTAAACTGAGCGAGCATCGAGAGCTGTACTACAGTCAGAAGAGTAAATCGTTAAGACACCTTGACTAAAGCTAGACTAGTTAGGACTCAAGAGATTAGTATTAGTCAGGTGAGAATACATGGAATCAAAAGTCAATTTTTCCACGATTTTTCCAAAAGTGGGCAGAAGAGAGATAGGTCGATGTTTTTTTTCATTCTTTTTATATGCTGGAACCACATTTTTGCACTTCCAAATTTCACGAAAGCCCCCCTGAGATAAGTAATTACAAAATATCACGTTAATTGGTAGTGCAAATGCACTATCACAAAATTTGACCATTAATACAACGACCTCATCCCAACCATGACTTTGTTGGCATTCAGTAATCGGATGACTCGTAGTATTTTGTCGTCAGTTATGCAAGTGTCAGAGAGCAGAGCAACATTTGACATGGACCCAAGTGGGACTGTACTGCCAATATTTAAAGGCATAAGTTGAAGAAAAGAATAGTCATTGAAAATTTTAGCTTTGGATGAGAAATCAGAAACAAAAGTTCCATTTTCTAATAGAGGAGGAATTACAGGGACTGTCTTTTTTGTTTAGAGCATTATTCATAAGACAACAGTATCTTTTTCTACCATTCTTAAGATCTACAAGAGCCATCCCAACCTTAGAGAAATACCTCTACTTAGCATTCTCCGCCATTTTAGAGCCTTCAGAAATCAAATCTTGTATTTCATAATACCCATATATTGGCCAACCATATCTGACAAAGGATTTGAAGGCACGGTTTTTTTCAAAGAGCGCTTTTATGGTCTTCGTCACCCAAGGGGCTTGGCAAGGCTTAATCACTCTCAATTCATTGTGAATGACTTTACAGCACACATTTTAGACGACTTTAGTCAGCAAATTCACTTCTTGATTGGAACATTAATTCGTGACAATGATACACTTCAATGGTCCTGCTGATAGCATCAATGTTAGCCCTATGATAGGGCCAGATTCTCCTAATAAAGGGGGCGGAATAGCGTTTTTAATTGACAGCTTTGTTTGTGTAATGTCAAAGCTCGTGAAGTGAAGGATGAACACAAGATTGTATGAAAATGTTAGGTTGGTCGGTGAGGACTAAATCTAAACATGATTTATGATCACCCATCAAATGAGCTGGATCCCTAATCAATTGATGAATTCCTTGGTCAGATACTAAGGGCTTGAATCGCGTTCCCTCTTCGTTTTCATTCTCATTTTCCCACCACTGTGATGAGTGACAATCTAAGTCTCTTGAGATTATGATGGAATAAGGCTTTCAGCCAACATTTTTGATAGTAAATTTTTAAAGTTAGTCAAAAAATTTTCAAATTCATTGTGTTTTTGACTCGGTCTCCTGTAGACAACACCAAAACAATATTTGTCTTATTAATTTGAATTTCGCAAACAATACATTCTGGGAGCAGTACAAGATCAGTGCGAGGAAGAGGCACCTTGAGACATAGTCCTAAACCACCTCTTTTCATATTTAGCGGGTTATTCTGCTTATTGAAGGCATATACATTCAATGCTACTTTGCCTTCATCATAACTATTCTCAAGATGAGTTTCAAGAACTGCTTTCAGGTCACAACTATAGAAAGATTTGTATGCTGCAATGAGTTATAACTTTAAATAGTCATGTGATGTCATGCTGTTCAAACTACAACAGCTGAAGTCAAGGGTCATTGGGCCAGGGCATGGTTCAATGTCCCTACTAAGCAAGATTACTCTTTACATCACCCAAAATAAACAGGGCAAATAGGTGAACAAATTACTACATGATTGAAAAAGAGAAGTAGAGTTGTAGGATGCAGAAGGAATTTCCCAATGCGCTCCATAATTGAATGTACCATATTGGAGAATAAAGTCTAGTGAAAAAAACACGATTAATGGGACTGAAAATGGACAGAATCAATAGAGAAGAAATTAACAACTAGGGAGATGAGTAACACAAATGTGATGGTACAGATGTAGAAGTAGCAGAACATTTAGAGAGTAGCAATTTGCCAGAACATTGAAAAAGGAACAATTGCACACAAGGATTTGCAATTCTGGGAGGTTTGATAAGAAAACAAACTATTGTTGCGCCCCACTGACTTACGTAAATCAATATCTAAGAAGACCTGTCATACTGGCACTGCGGAAAAATGTAAATACGAATAAACAACTGCTTTCCAAAAGCCCCATCCTAGTAAAACTGAACAAACAAAGCGCATTACCTCAAAAAGATTCAAAGCAAGACGAGAACACACAAAAACAAGTTATAGAGGCTCCAGACAATATTGTCATTTTAAGTACTTGAGTACGGTGGTGCCGTCATGTAGCAAAGCAAATAATTATTTGTCGGTATCTTTTACCAGTGACAGGGTCACTACTATGGGGCCAATGCCAGACACTCCATACTTACGATCAGCCAACTCCGCCCCATAAATGCGCAAAGGACATCCTGTTATACTGTTCATGTTCATCAGCCTTCAACTCAAGTTTTTAGATTCTTCCATTTCCAGAATGAACTTCGCTCTTCATTGAAGAGAAGCTCTAAGCGCTAGCCTTTTCTAAATCAACAATGTGCTGCTCAAATTTCTCCGTCAGGACTATAGTAGTCCCCAGCATTTCATTCTTTTATTTCTGTTGATCAATAATGTCTTGTAAAATAGATATATCATCTTTGGTCACCATGCATTCGATTTACTGTTAAAAAATTTAGAGATTGCCTCAACAATTTACTGATGGTCAGTTCTTCCGGTTTGCATGGCTAATCGTTCATAGGCGTCTTCTTTCAACATTAGATTGCATTTTCTCAGCTTGTTTTCTGAAAGTTTTCTATGGACAACGCTAAATAAGGCTAAGACTTTGCAGCATTGCATAACAAGCAAATGCCACCGAGAAATGAGATCTTTAGTTCTGCATAAAATATGTAACCACCCTACGACTCGAGCTGAGCAAAATGATCCGCTAAGTAATGGAATTGGTTGTCTATTATTCCAAACTTGCCACATTTCGATGCTTTGCGAATTAGATGCTACTAATCCGTAGGATACTCATTAAATGTGAATAGAAGCCAGCTCATTCACGTAAATTCTTGATAAATAATATGAGCACCTGCTTTTTCCTTCATGCTTATCTCTATAAGAAATTCATTGACACAGGGGGTGAATTGCTTTGTAGGCGTCTGTTTCTTGTTGTGAATAGATCCTCTTTCCAAGTTTGAAATTTAGAATCAGACCCCCTATTTCATCTCGTTAGCACAAGCCATAGATCCTTCAGACAAAAATTATATAAAGATAGACAGTTTATCTCAAAGAATGGAATTTGCTCTTAATCAGCGTACCATCATACATCATATCTTGCTATTGTCATCGCAATTTCGAATTACTAGTATACAACAATTACTGTTGCTGCTGGAAGTTAATGGAGTTCACATGTTTTAAGTTATATAGTTTTTCAAATGGCCTCAAGAAGAAGAATCTTCACTAAATTATGTCTTTTCCTTCATATTCTAGAAGTTTTGCTCGGGAGTGTTCTATCAGTATTCTCATTTCTTCTTCAAGCTGCTGCCGAGGTTGGTCTTGCTGAAACACCTAGCTGGCTTGGGATTCCAGTAAGTGCATCATACTCTGTTTTTCAAGACTATTTGTGTTGATCTAGTTTATCGAGCTACTGTGGAGACTAAAACCCATTTCCTTGAAGTGATGTAGTCCAGTGCCAAAGCGATATGTTGAAGCAGATTGAAATTTACACACCGTAAAGACTATATTAAGCTCCTGGGGGCTTATTTGTCAGAAATGATTTTTAGTTTGGGAGCTTATCTGAATGGAGGCTTAATCGAGGGGGCTTATATAAATCTACACACCCTGCGGTCTACCATACGGTGAAAAAAAGTAAAAGAACATCAACTATTCTCTATAAGAAGCTGCAAGAGAAAACAAAATGCGTAATGCACGTTGATTCAAATATGAATGGACATGGAATGAAGGAAGGAAAGTCGCTAAGACAGTTCGCATCTATTGTTAGCATAAATGAGCAGACCAATAGCAGCATTTTTTATTTTCGTTGCTTTTGACTTGTAGTATTCTGAGCCCAGATAGCGTGCATGGGGGTTTATTCCAGGGTGGGCTTGTTTGTCAGAAAGCAGCTTGGTGTGTTGTTTTATTCGACGAGGGAAACCTAAGAAAAGGAAGAGGCTTAATCGATTCTTCACGGTAATTAGCTTCACCATCATTTCTTTTCTAGACCTGAACATTAAGATTTTAATTCTGAAAGGAAACTCTTACGCCTAGGTAATCACTAATGTCATGTACCCTGCTAACTTTTGCTTTTGAAATAATACTTTTAGGATACCAAAAATCCAAAATTAAATTTCTCGCGAAATTTTGAAAGCTATGCACCTACTTTTCTGTGCTTAATTGTAGGGGGTCATATTATATTTTTTAAAGTTTCTCCCCGAAAATTATTCTCTCATGACTTTTCATTCTACTGAAAGTTGCAAATATGACAGATTTTTCATATAAGACTTTGTTTGATTTAATGACTTATACAATAAGGGTATAAAGAACTTTACAGGTTGCTCGACTTTATCATTATCGAAATGAGGCATGCAAGTAAAACCCACTTAGATCGGCTTTACTGTCATTGTAGAGGAGTAGAAAAATCTAGAAAGAAGTTCATTGTAAGCAATTTCATGACAGATCAATATTTTGCCCCTCGTTGATACGACTGGTTTGATAAGAATTCGAATCAGTTGGAATCAATGAGATGTTACATCTCATTTGTTGGAATAGGTTGCAGGTGAAATTTGAGGTAAATGTTGCCATTTGTCATAAAAATGCTATACATGGGTTCCAAAAGCCAAATTCCCGTATCATTTTCGCATTCCATTCTATGAACATTTATCACAATACCAACGCCCTACTTATTCAATTCCTTGCAATTAGATGCAAAATTTAATAACTTAGCTTAGGCCCACATATTAGCAAAGTACGTGGTTGCAGAGGCACCTATTTTCCAGTCTCCACAGTAAGTGGTTAACTTGCTATTAAGTTGCATGATTGCTGTAGTATTTACAGTAACTTATAAATTTCAATAGAAGAGCCACGACGAAAAACATACTGAGACCTTTTCTTTCTATTTAATGCGACTTTTCCAGAGTTCAAGATGACATACCAGTTTTAAGACATAACCATTGAAGACGTAACCGTTGATTTATCGACTTAAGACATAACCAAAAGACTTAATTTAGGACGTTTCAACACAACATATCTCATCATCAACTGTTAATAGAAAGGCGATAGGCGATAGGCGATAGGCGATTGCGATAGAGTTAGAAATGGGAAAAACAAATGGAAAATCAAGGGAAGATATACTGGTAGGAACAGGTTGATTGAGGGGGTATGGGTTCTCCGCTAGGACCAAGTTTTGCTAACACATTTATTTGCGCTCTTGAACAAAAGTTTTTCCAACTGTCCGTCTTCATATAAACCTGTAGTTTATCAAAGATTTCTTGATGATAACTTTGTATTTTTTACAATTACACTCAAGTTGAATTTTTTCTCAATTATTTAAATTGCCAACATCCTAATATCAAATTCACTCATGAACTTGAAGAAAATATTTTGCTGTCATTTTTGGATATTCTGGTTACACATTCTGGTAATGGTTTTTCTACCAACTTGAGTGCATTCTGAAAGCCTTTCATCGTTTCTGCATAAGATTAATCTTACTTCTGTTCTTATTTATTTTGCGTTTTACATCTGTTCGTCATATATGGCCATGCATGATCAAGTATGTAACATTAAACGTTTTTTACAACAAAATCGTTTTCCATTTCAACTTATTGATGGTGTTACAAAGAGTTTCCTCGACAAGTAAAATTCAGTCGATATTAAACCCAGCAGTGTCCTCATACTGCCAATACTTCTATTTCTTCCTTATTTAGGTGCCTATAGTATACATCTTAAGAAACGACGTGTTAAGTTTCTTGGTAAAATCTACCCACATATTGACTTTAGTGTCTTTCAGACTAAAAAACCTATTGATATTCTTTTCCACTTTAAGGATCGTGTGTCCAGTCAAGTTTGCTCTTCTGTTGTTTAGAAGCTTACGTGTAGTAGTTGCTAGGCTACTTACTACGGCAAAACATCACACCATTTTTTTGTTTTCCTTAGAGATCGCCCCACGCTTAACTTCCAGAGTTCCTTGGTAGATTTAGCCAGTTTACCATAGTTCCCTTGTTTGGTTAGTATATATTTTTCCTTCTTTAGGCATGATACTAGTTATCTCCTTGGTTTATACAAATTTCCATGTTTAAGCATTTATTCATATTAATTCTCCCCTAAGATTATATCCTCGTTATTCCCTTATATTTTCCTTTGATTACCCACTTCTTTTTCCCATTTCTAACTCTCTATATAAACTCATATTGCCTTTCTATTAACAGCTGATGATGAGAATGTAGTCTAGACACGTCTTAGGTTAAGTCTTTTGGATATGTCTTCAACGGTTATGTCTTAAGTCGATAAATCAACGGTTATGTCTTCAATGGTTATGTCTAAAAATTGGTATGTCATCTTAAAATCGGTATGTCATCTTGAACTCTGGAAATGTCGCATTAAATAGAAGAAAATATATCAGTATGTTTTTCGTCGTAGCTCTTCTATTAAAGTTTATAATCCAGCTGCATTTTCCAAGAAGCATTTCAATAACTTAGTATTGGGAACTCCAAAACTGGTCATTTGATCTAAATGAATTGAGTCTTGGAGAGTTATTTCAACCGACTGAAAGAATGAAGAGTTTTTAAATGAAAGTAGCTGTATACTAAAGCCTAGGGCACGCAGTTCGGAAAAGCTTCCATATTATTCAAAGTCCCTTGGTGGTGAACCGACTTGTTGAGGAGCTCAAGGAGAGCATTAATACATGCCTTAAACAAAAGGTTTCAAGTGGCTTGTTAGTAAATTTTTGCCATTCAGTATCCTATATATTTAGGCTTCGAGTGGTCAGAAATTCTACTAGCAATAGCGATTTCCCGTGTATACGTACAGCTTCTTCAATTTCAGCTCTGATGCATCTCTTAAGACATACACTTTAATTCAGGGTAAAGTTCCTTATTAGAAACACACATTATAACATTGATCAACTACCACACAGACACAAGCTGTAAAACTGTGATACATACATGTGCTATATTTATTTACATCTAGAACTTTCAGTTCTAGGAAACTTGAATTTATTTCAAGAAGGGGATTTCTGCTTTTTTGTCAGCAAAGTTCTTTTTTCAATTGAGTAGGCATAGTTTGATTCAGCTCAAAGGCTGAAGAATAGTGCAAAGTAGGATATGCAGCATTAGTGTTTTGCTATATCTTTCAAAGGGTACATGCATACAATGCATACAAAACGTTTGAAGTAAAAAGCAAGCATTTCTTCAGGCCATCAAAAGTGTCTTATAAAAGTATTTACTGGAAGGTCAGTCTCTCTTCAGCTTGTGTTGCTTATTTTTGGGACGAAACTGCAGCTCCAGTGTCAGTACCGACTAGCAATGCGGTACTGATTTTCATCTCATGCAAAATTTTTGAAGGAGAGATGAGATGTAAACTCTTTTCAATATGGAGCAATTTATCGAATACAAAACTCCAAAATTTTGAACGTCTAAAAACTAGAACAAAAACTTTGATAGAGAACTCTAGGTTAAAGGATGGATGGAGATGTAACTGTCTGTCAGTTTCTAATGTAATGCAATTTGGCAGAGCAGTAAAGTAAAGTAAAGGTAGTCCCGTATACTTTCGTACGTAGGGGAGTGCGTGTCAGAGAGGACACGTATCCCGAGCCATCGGCATGTGAGGCAGGGTGGCCAGTTCCTTTCCTCGCTGCCAGTATCTCCTCAGTTTTCCCACTGGTTACCCATTTGCTGCTGGGTGAGCAGTGAGCGAGCGTTCAGTTGGGCATCGAGTCGGGCTCGAACCGTAGACCTTCCGCATGGGAGGCATGCGCTCTAACTGCTATGCTACTTCGCTCCTGACAGAGCAGTAGTGATCTATAAAATAGTGAATGGTCTCTGACCAGACAGTCTAAGAGGGACACTTATGCCTAGATTACCTTCAAAATTAGCATCCTTCCCAAAGCATGATCCATGCTTTTCTAGTTTGTTTTTATGCAGTTTTAGATGTAAACGTTTTCCTTTGTAACTACTTAGTAGCTGATAGGGTAAATCATGGGTAAATATGGTATGATGATGATGATGATGATGATGATGATGATGATGATGATGATGATGATGATGATAATGATGATGATGATGATGATGATGATGATGATGATGATGATGATGATGATGATGATGATGATGATGATGATGATGATGATGATGATGATGATGATGATGATGATGATGATGATGGCTTCCCGAGAAACAAACTTACACGTAGTGGGAAGTGTGGAATGATACCATTCGCAAATTGTTTCAATGAGGTCTTTTAGAGGCTGGAGAGTACGTTGCCTTCAAAAGCCAAAGCTGATCTTAAAAGGAGAGAACACAGTGGCCGCGTGTCAACTCTCCTTAAAAACATCATGGGCCTAAGTCCGATTGGACTCAACCGACGTACAGCAAAGGAATCAACAGAGACTCAGCAAAATGAAAAAAGAGCAGATATACGAAGGAAAGAGCGAAGAAAGGCAAGAAGAGTCAAGAAAAGGCAGATACGCAGCCAGCAGCATACCTTCAACAACAAAACGACAACAAGAGTGTGGACATGGAATGTACAGAAAACATCATTTGCAGCGAACAATAGGGGGCGATTGAAAAGAATACTGCAATACGCTTGGATGAATAAAGTCGATATATTGCTGCTTACAGAAATCACGGCAAGTAAAGAAGGTATATTTTGGCTAGGGGGCGAGGAAAGGAGGACAGTGATAATACACAGTAAAAAAACGGCTATTGCTTTGACAGGGATTTGCACAGACTTATGGATTGAAAGCGGAAGTCAAGTGTGGAGGACAGACAGAACAACGGCAATTATAGGCATGCGATTGAGGAACAGATAGCATTGAAACGGTATGATGAGTGGTTAATAATAGGGGGAGATCACAACGCATCCATAGGCAAATTAGAGCAAAAGTCAAGCTCGACAAAAGCTAGGGGTAAATATGGATGTGGAGCCAGTAATGAAGCAGGTAGGGATCTAATAGCATGGTGTGAAATGAATGGTATGACTTGGGCCAATTCCTTTATGAGTCACCCTGACCGAGGTACATGGTTTCATCAAGGATATGGACGATGGTATGAATTAGATGAGTTTCTAATCCAGCAAGAACAGCGACATCGGATTGTAAAGAAAATGCGGACAGTGAAGGAGAACAGCTTCTCCGACCACCGACCGAAGGAGCTAATTACAAGGAAAGTGACCAGGCCAAGAATAGTAACAACAGGTAATAAAAAGCTATCAATAAATCATATCGTGTTAAAGGAGCCAGAAAAGTCAAAAGAATATAGGGAAAGGACGGAGAAGGCTATGGAAAAAATGGCTAAAGAAGGAAAAGCACATAATTGGTACAATTTAAGTAAATTGATGACAAATGAAGCAGCAAATGTAGCAGGGAGGATGCCAAAGAGAAGGGAATCACCATGGCTTGAAGGGCATGAAGAGGAGGCACAAGGAGAGCACAATCGAATAACAGAACTTAGTAGTAAATTATATTCATTGATCAAGGCATCAAAACAATGCTTAACGGAAGAAGAGAAACAGCAAAATATCCTTTTAATTAAAGAAAAGCATGAGGAAAGGAAAAGAAGTAGGAAAACATTCAGGAAGGAATTGAGACGATGGGAAAGAACATGGTGGAAGCAGATAATATGTCAATGTCAAAAGGCAGAACAAGAAAGGGATTTAGGGAGGATGTACCAGTTATTGAAAAAGTTAGGAATGAGAGATCCAAAGACTGCATCAGCAAAGGAATATTTCACCCCACAGGAATACAAATTGCATTTCGAAAAGGTATCAAAAGATAGAAATAAAGAAAGTGAAGCAACAAGACAGAAAGCAATAGAAAGGATTATCGATATGAAGAATAATGAAATAGCAAAGAAAGAAGCAGATAAGCTAAACAGCCCGATAACACAAGACGAAATACTTAGAGAGTGGTCAAAAGTGAATGATGGAGCCCCGGGGTTGGATAACGTGCGGATAACGTATGTAAAGCAAGCTAGTACTACGACGCAAAGAGCGATATGCAATGTTATACTGGAAATGACCAATAAACACCCAAGTGAATGGGAAACATTGGTGAAAACTGGCTTGGTAGTTCCTTTATTCAAAAAGGGGCAGAGGGATGATATTAACAGTTATAGAGAAGTGCGCCTGCTAGGTATGGCAAGTAGGATATTAGCAAGAATTATGGCGTCAAGACTAAGAATATGGGCAGAGGCTGTTGGAGTGTTAAATGAGAATCAGGATGGCTTTCGAATCGGAAGATCAACTGCAGATGCAGCGCAAATACCTGTGAGATTACATGAAGAAGCAGGGCTATATGTCAATGAGAGCAATAGTACTGAACCCTGGACACCTGTGGCAACACTTTTGGATATTAAGAAGGCATACCTACGAGTCAACAGACCAATTCTATGGAGCATGCTGAGAAAATATGGAATGAAAGAGGAGTGTATTAGAATATTGAGAGGTTTTCATGAGGAAACTGAATACAGAGTGAGAGGCAGGGAGGAAAATAGTGATTCATGGCGACCTTTACGGGGATTGAGGGAAGGTTGTGCCATATCTCCCATCCTTTTTAACATCTACCATTCAGCAGCAATGAGGCAAGCGGCAGAAGACAGAGCAAAAAGTGCGCATGAGAAGGGATTGTCGGTAGGCATTGAGTTTAGCTGGCGCCCGGGAAATTCTCTTCCACCAAAATCAACATTACGGGCAACAAAAAGCATAGAAAGAGTGGCTGTCAGACTTACAGAGGCCTTATTTGCTGACGTCACGACATTATATGGTGAAAAAGATGAAATGGTACATGGCAAAGAAATTGTTAAAAGCAGCATGAGAAGTTTTGAAGAACAGTGTCACGATGGCAAGGAAGAACATCTAGCACTAGGTACGAAAGAGGGGGGTTGAATTCGAATGCTTGGTACATGGGTGGGTAGGAGACTAGATTTAGAACAGAGGAAAAAAAGGGGAAGGTATGCTCTAATGACTATGAAGAAAAGATTTAAAAAGTCCAGGCTAACTAAGACTACACAAGCAATGATAATTCAGGCTGTGGTTGAATCAACAATGACATTTAATTGTGAGAGAAGGGGCATGGCAAAAGAAGGAGATAAGAGAGGTGCAAAAAATAGCGGACCAAGGATATCTTTATATATGGATGAACAAGAAAAAAGGACCAGCCCTAAAGCAAATGGAGGAGAGGCAAGTGAGCATGTGGAGAGTGAGAAGAAGTCTTGGAGTTAGGTCACTGCAAGCTAAGATTGAGGAAAGAGTATTGCGAAGAATCGGTCATGTGCTAAGGATGGAAAACACTCGCCCTACGAAACGAGTAACGCTTGGCTGGTATGTACCACCGGTGACACCGACACCTGAAAGGAAACCAAGACATGGAACACTAGAATACTGGAGGAAGATTTTGAACGAGGCTGGGTTAGATGCAGACTCAGTTGAGCATCTGGTGTGGGATCGATCAAATTGGAGAGAAATAATACGAAAGAGGACAAGGCATATAGAAGAGTGGGAAGAAGAGCAAGCAAAGTGTCATGGGAATCAACGTTCACAGATGTCAAGATCGCAAAAGAATGATGAACAACAGCGATCATTAGTATGTCAATGGACTGAATGTGGTAAAACTTTTACGTCAATTACAGGAAGAAAAATTCATGAAAAGGTCCATAGAAAAACAAACAGCAAGAGACAAAGTGTGAATGGTGCAATACAACAATAATTAGAAAAGCATCACTATGTAGCCACCATAAATTTTGCACAGGTGCTCCTAAAGGAATTTGTCCACATTGTGGAGAGAAAAAATCTGTGGCAAATATGGCTCTCCATAGAAAATCATGTGCGCTCAAAAACGAGAGACAATACACTTTGAAGGAAGAAGAAAAAGCTGCACAGCGTAAGATTAGAGAGAATGAGAAAAAAGGGATAATGATAAAATGTGAACATTGTAGTGAACCACAATCTAAAACTAATATTAGCAAGCATCAGAGAGCCTGCAAGAGGACAAAAGACAACGTCGGGAGGTTTAATCGGACGGCGAATTCCTGATAGGGAATGACAGCCAACAGACAGACAGACAGACAGACAGACAGACAGACAGACAGACAGACAGACAGACAGACAGACAGACAGATGATCATCATTATCATCAGATGATAGCTTGGATATGGTCTTCCACTTCCACGCTAAGTTCCAAGTGGACAAAATGACTCATCTTGACAAAAAGAAGATCAAAAAAAACGAAAACAGAAAAAAGGATTATTTTTGCGATTATTCTACATTACCTTTTACACACCGTTTTGCATAATGGCCCTAAGTGGAGTAGCCGACCACCCAGATCCTATAAATTACTGCATGGCGAGTAACTTGGGTTACAAAACCAATAAAAAGCAACAAAAGGATATGGAAATTAGGTGGAAACAGCAGTATGATATAGAAAAAACCTAGTACCTAGGTCAGAGGCTCAGAAGCTATGTACAGAGGATTGAAAGTAAAGAAAATACAGCAGCGTTTTGATAGACTCCCAATTATAACAGCAACTTGAAATGTAAATAGGGTAAACAAAGTTAGTAGCAGATTTGGTGAAATGGTGAAGTGGTGTGTAGACCAAAAGTGGGATATTGTTTTACTATCAGAGATGAACAACAACAGTGATAGTATTAGATTTTTCAGACATAAGGGACAAGGTAGATACCTCTTATATTCAAATAAAACAGGAATACTGATATCAAAAGATGTTTACTGTTTATAGCAAGCTAATAATAGAGCATGTAGCTCAGGTAATAAAATAACAACATTATATCGTAAAGAATTAACAATCTCTGCAATTTATCAACCAGTACATGGCACTGAGAATCATCAGGTAGAACTGGAATTGTTAAGAAAAGAAGCAGAGAGGGTGATTAGACTTCAATGCACCGATAGGGAGAAATGAGATAGATAATAGTAATGTTATAGGAAAGTTTGGATACAATTACACAAATGGACAAGGAAAATAACTGGTGCAATGGCTCAGGGAAAATGATTTATCATGGTTTAATTCTTTTCATTTCAGTAGAAGGAGAGGCATTTGGTACAATAGAAGTGTTAGGAAATGGTATGAATTGGATGGATTTATTACACATCTGCAAGATAGAAAACATGTGGTGAAAAAATTAAAGTTGTAAGAACACTTCATTCAGATCATAATGCAATCTTTATGACTTTGCATGATAATATAGTCAGAAAGATCACAAGAAGGAACAGGAGGAACATGTACCTAAACCAAGGAGGAACATGTACCCAAACATAAACTGGCAAAAATTGTGGGTCAAAGAGAATGAAGAAAAGTACAGAGATCTAACTATGGAAATGATAGAGAAAGATAATCAGGAATTAAGTTGGGAGAAAGTGCAACACATAATGTTAGCTGAAAAGGTTTGTGGTAAAAATAGCTCAAATATAAATCCATGGATGAATATACATGAAGTAGAAATGAAAGAGATGAAGGATAAGATAGCACAAGCACTAAGCAAGAGAAACCTTTTGAAGAAAGTTAACACAGGAGAAGGAAATGCAGAACTGCTAAGAGTAAAAAGAGAATTATGTAATGAAAGAAGGAAATACAAGGATTTTTGTAAACAATGGAAGAAGACTGGTGAATGAGATGGCAGATAAGTGTAAAAAGGCTTGGAAATTAGGTAGATTGGGGAGATGTATGACTTACTAAAAAAGCTGCAGAAACGTGGAGAATATAATAACTCAAAGAATATACTTCTGTTCTCTGAAGAGAGGTTCAAAGAGCATTTAGAGAAAATAACAGAAAACAGATATGAAGCTGATGTCATTAAAATTGAAACAGTACTCAATAAGGTCAGAGCCCCAGATATTACTAGGACCAAAATTAAAGAATTACAGACAAAACTAGAAATGCTACCAACAAGTGAAGAGATAATGAAAGAGATGGCAAAAATGAAAGACTCTGCCCCTGGAGAGGATGGAATTAGGTTAGGATTAATCAAGAAGGCTTCAAAAGAGATAAAAGAAGTAGTTATGCTAAAGTTCAAAGGTATGTGGAATACTTCAGCTACTGTATGGTAAGAACCTTCGAAAGTAGGGGTAATAATTCATCTTTTTAAAAAAGGAGATAAAAGTGACCCAAATAATTATAGGGGAATCTGTTTGCTACCTATATTAAGTAGAGTTCTTGGCAGAATATTAGCTACCAGAATTAGAGCATGGACAGAAGAGATGAATCTGTTAGAAGAAAATCAAGCTGGATTTAGTAAAGGTCACTGAACTGCAGATGCAACACAAATAGTTATACGCATTCAGGAAGACTCAATGATATTACAGAATGCACTAGATGAACAGAGTCAATCGAGAGATAACAGTGAACAACCACAAGCTTATCTATTAGACCTGAAGAAAGCATATCCTAGGGTAAGCGAACCTATACTATAGAAAATTTTAGACAAATGGAAGATGCCAAAATCAGTTATAGGTAAGCTGCAGGATCTGCATGAGTTCACTAAATATAAAGTAAGAGGACAAGGAAGAGATAGCTCAAGTTTCTTTCCACAAAGTGGACTACGTGAAGGGTGCCCAACATCTCCAGTGATTTTAAATATATATGTCACCAAGCAGTAATGAGAGTTGCTACAGAAATCAGAAAAGAGAAGGCTAATGAAAAGGGATTGGATGTAGGAATAAGATGGTCATATATGCCTGGAATCTCCCTCCCACCTGTACACAAGAAATACACTTTCAACTCTTAAGCAAAGAGAACAAATTTTGATTTGTCACTTTTTGCAGGTAAAACGACCATTATTGGAAGTAATCAGGATATAGCTATGGGGAAAGAGATAATTGAGGGAGTGATGGGAAACTTTGAAGAGCAGACAAATAAATCAAAGGAAGAGCATGTTATCTTTGGGGATTCAGAAAGTGGCAATTTAAGAATGCTAGGCACCTGGTTAGGACATGAAAAGGACACAAAAATGAGATTGCAAAGAACAGGTAAAGTGTGGTCCACTATTAGGAAGAGCTTTTTAAAATGCAAATTTTCGAAGGCAACACAGGCTAAAGTATTTGAGGCATGTGTTGAAGGCACAACGTTGTTCAACATTGCAGTGAGCCCATTTTTAGCAAGGGAAATCAAGAGCTTTCAAAGATTTTGTGACAAGAAATACAGGTATATTTAGAGTGACAGGAAAGGTGAACCATTGAGACAAATGCAGGAATTGGGAATTAATATGGCCGATATTAGGAATCAGCTGCAAGTTTCGTCAATAAGAAAAAAGCAGAGGTTGCAAATCTTACCAGAATAGGGCATATCCTCAGACTTCCCGATGAGAGCCTAGTTAAGAAAGCATTGCTAGGGTGGTTTTCAAAATTGGAAGACAAAGTAAAATCAAAGAAGAAAACTTTAATGATAATACCATACTGGAGGAGATTAATAAAAGAGGCAGGGATGGAAATAAATATAATAGAAGAATTAACACCAAATCGTTTAGATTGGAAGGTAATAGTAAAGAAAAGACAACTGCACATGGAAGAGTATGAGAGACAGCAAGGGAAAACAAATAAAATACCAGGGGGTACAGACAAGATTGATCAGAGAAGCCAAGGAGTCAGATGTGATGATGCAATATGCTTGTATAAAGGTTGTAATAGAGTATTTAGAACAAAAGCTGCACTTACAATCCACCAAAACGGTTGCACAGAGACCTTATTAATGCACCCCTATTTGTATGCCCTAATTGTAGTGATGAATTTAAACAGGAGGGACGCATGAAAAACCATTATAAAAGATGTGATGGGAAAGAACTTCGAATGGGAAGAAAGAATGTAGGAATTGTATGAAATGGATTTCAAAAGAAAATTTTGCTAGACATAGACTATCTTGTGGAGCTAGTGACAAAGAATTGTATCGGACTCACATTTTAGCAACAAAAACATGTAGAAAAAACAGGGCAAATTGTAAAAAGTGTGACAAAATGATCACAGTAGCAAATGCCGCAAGGCGATAAAAAAGAAGAAGAAGAAGAAGAAGAAGAAGAAGAAGATGATGATGATGATGATGATGATGATGATGATGATGATGATGATGATGATGATGATGATGATGATGATGATGATGATGATGATGATGATGATGATGATGATGATAGTGGTTTATAAAAAGGGGTATTCAGTAGCTTAAAAATTTATGAAAGTGCAGTACAGGATTTTTTTTGGACCTAAGAAAGTATACGAGTTAAAGTATAAGTGTATATGTGTTTAAAATTTGACTAATCTTTGTATGTAATGCTATATACGTTATGTTGGTTGGCGTCTAACGATTTAATTTCAGTTGTGTACTAGAATTTATCATCATCTCAAGTCTGCATGTAGCGCTTTTTACCTTCCACTGTTGTGCACGCGTAAACATTTGAACTCTCACATTTTTACCAAGAAAGTTGCACAAACTCTTTAATTCTGAAAAAGTGAAAGTTTTAAGAGCGCTTCGGTACTAGGCTGCAAAAATTTTTTTATCAAAATAAGATGTAATCTAAATGCTTATTTGCGGATTGACGAACGAAAGCCGTCTCTGACAGCGCCTACATTAATTGAATAAGCTGATTCTGTTTGACAGAGGTGCGCTTTGAAAAATAGCGTAAGACATTGTGCTAAAATAGAGAGAGGAGCTAGGAATGGGCAAATGATAGCAGAACGCAAATATAATGCCACCTTTCAGCTTTCAAGAATAGATAAATGCACATATGGCGAAAAAATCACAAGCTTTTAAGCATGTACCAGTCAGTCACACACGGTGGCCCAACTGGGGAATGATGTTCACTGTATTTCGAAGCATGCTTCCAGATCAAACTTTAATGCTGAAAACCATAATGGCTGCCAAAAGATTCAATACAACCACTTTTTAAGAAGCTTTTTCAAGAAGCTTTTTCATCGATAATATTCATGTTAGGTACTAGGGGCATTTTTGGCATTTTAGAAAGTTTAGGGCTAAGTTTGATTTTGATAATGTTTCATCGGATCGTTCGAGGTTTTCTTGATTTTAACTATTGTATGCTTATTTCATAATTTATATTATTGAAGGCCACTTGAAAACCAGCACCGCTGAAAGGAAAACCTAAAATATTTGAAGTGAAATAAAATGACATGCCATAAAATTCTTTTGCAGCAACAGTAGGGTTTTGGTAGCGTTGTGTACTTAAAATGTTCATGAGTACCACATATTGAAATATCTGAGCTGAAATTCAAAATAGCGCCCTCAAAAACAGAAGGGCTGTCGGATAATGTGATCATTTTAAGATAATCTATAGTCTAGGTTGTAACGGTCGGCGATCTGCTCCCGATCGATCGGTGACATTCCCCTGATCAATTTCTACTGAGTGCTCCATATGATCGTAAAAGTCGGAGACCTGTCCCCATCTTCATCTGTCACTCTGTAAGATGTGCTATGCAAAAACAGGATCGCAATGCAATGTTGCATTGATTTGAAACGTATCGTTGTATTTTTAATCTTTGCGACGATTCGGCCAAATAGTCATATTTCCTTATAGAAGATTTCTTCTCAGCAGTCGGGGACAGGTTGATGATCCATGAAAAAGTGTAATCTAGTTCAACTTTTTTGAGAGATCATGGAATGATTTGCTTTGCATCGCCGACATCAGCGATTTTGTAGAAAACATGAGATATTTTGCTAGTGTTCTGTCGTTTACAACCTGAGAAATAATAATGAATTTTGCCTCCCAGATTAAGGTAAGTGAGTTACTGAACTGAAACTATCAAATATAGAGGGCAACAACTTTGGGTAACACTAGCTCAACATATAAGGAATACCCAGTTTATTGATGAGTTTAAAAATCATATCAAAAATTGGAATGGCGCTCACTGCACATGCAAATTGTGTAGGTTATTTGTGCCGCAGTTGGGTTCTTGTAACTGGATTTGCATTTTAGTTTGGATGGCTACATCTGACATACATTACTGATGTGCATTTTGTGTGGCTGTCTGGACTGTAGGGGAGTCTCTTAGCAAGAGTCCCCAACTGTAATGCAATATGCCTTGATACTATTTTTCGACGTGTCTGCATATTAAATCTGAAGTTACTTATTCAATTCTTGTATTAATGTTATTTACTATGTACATACTAATTTCTTAGAGGTTAGCTTGAATTAGCTGTATTTATGTATATAGAGCTCTGTAGTGCCAACTACAAATAAATAATTTATCATTATGTTCAATTTAACCAACCAACTATATAATGGTACTACAGTGATCAATATAATATAAGCATAAAAATACCAGTATAGTTGGCTCTGGTTATCTACCCCTAGCACCCAAGGCTATAGCCTCGCTATTTATATTCAGGACTTTACATTTTATCTACTAATATTCCATAGCTAAATGTTATGACTCTGGTAGATCATAACCAAGTGTGACCCCAATTCAGTCACTTAAAAAGGCTTAGCACTAGAGTGCTTGAGGGAGACGATAACTATCAAAAATTGTTAGTTTCACATTTGAGACTCATTCCGTCAACAACCCAGATAAAATCTTTCTAATTATCGATTCGCTTTCCCAAAGAACAGTCTTTTGCATTTCTCTTGCTACTTTATTCAGTTCATTATCGGTAGCTATAGCCGTGAAAAATCCTCTTTATGTTTGTTTTAAGCTCACTCATTCCTCCTCCAAGACATCCAATTACTAGTGGAATCACTTTCACCATATATCTTCGTCGTTCTCAGAATTCAAAACATAACTGCTGATATTTTCTTATCTTCTCGTCTCATTTTGCCTCCTTTTTTGCTTCATTCGGTCATGCCATATCAATTATCAATATCATTTTCTTGTCCTTGTCTTCTAATGTCAAATCTGGTCGCCTAGCAATGAAATTCATCCTCATTCTGTATTCGCAATGCCAGAGCAGCTCCCTGCCATTGCTTTTGATTGCTTGTCTTCGCTCCCATTTTACATTATACTACTTTGTGTTTTCTGGAATGAACCCATTTTCAATTGATTATCTAACTGCCAGTACTTTCAAAGCAGTATCACATTCGCTTAACATACTCAGAGCCTGCCAATTTCTTGCACCAGGCAAGAAGGTTTTGTACAGTCCATAGAGCCGGCACCTGCCTTCATTCATCAATACCCTTATCAGCTTCCATGCTTTAGTATCTACCACTTACTCTTGTACTGCAAATGTTGATGCTGTCTTCCTAGGATATTGATTTTCAAACTTCTTTTAATAAATATATCTTAACAATGCAAATACAAATCTCACACTAGGGTAATTTGTACTTGGCTGGCTTACAGTGATAATGAATAGTATGCATAGAGTAGTATGAAAACTAAACTTGACATCAAAATATGATAATTTCATCAATAACGAAAAAAAGAAAGAAAAAAGAAAAACAAAGATATTAGTAGTTTAGGAGGTCCGGGTCGCACCATGCTTTGTTCTTCATATAGAATATACAGTAAGTTGTGCGGATAATTATTGTTCATGATTTAGAGATAATGAACCTAATATCACGATTTTCAATGTCTCTTTCATTGCACATTTGAGGAAATGAATCAGAGGAGTTACCAAATATAACAAGGCAGCTAATGCACAGGCTAGCAAATCTTATTCTATTGTAATGTTTGGCAAGATCTGTAAGAAGGGGGCGATACTTAGGCTCCTTACGATGATTGTTATTTTCTAAATTTGTCTCAAAGCCCACAGTTCATTCTATAATATAAAGGGTGTTTTCAGCTGCAGAAAGAAGGATATCAGGGTGAAGATTGTCACCAGTAATGGTGCAAGGAGAAAGATAACCAGGGATATCTAGATATAGTGTTGCAGGTTTTATGGACTGCAGTGTTTGAGCGATAAAGCTTAAAGCTGAGTTATGTTGCCAAGTATAATGCCCTTCATTCAGGTACGTCTTACATACTGCAACAATTTGGAGGAATGACTGAGGTTGAAGGAAACAGGAATAGTCTGATGTGGTGGAAACGTTTCATAGAGGGAGATTTTTTCTACAGCAAGTGTATTGTTTAATAATTTGATGCCAAAGTTAAAGATATTTGCGGGTAGATTGCTTTGTGCTTTAGACCCCAATAAATTTAGTTTTGGTAAGGAAAGATCACAGAGGAAAGTTATGATAAATTCCTGTGATGATAAGTGAGATTGAAGTCTACCGGTGCCGTCATTGCGAATGGATTTTAAAGCCTGTGTTGTGTTTTTGTAAACGTCATACTGAATGTTTGTCCCAAAGTTGGTACTTTTACATAATTTTGTACTAGTTTCATCGCAGGACGACGTTCGCGAAGAATGTAGTGTTGTTTGACATTGCTGGAATTTAATAGTTGGTAACTGAAAGGCCTGTCCAAAGCTTGTGTGAGAAGGAAGAATAGAACTTATAGTCGCAGATAAGGGGAGATCTAGCCATTGACGGACGTCTTTTGCGACAATATTGTCTAAATTGTCAGAAATCCATGTCTTGCCTAATTCTGCAACTGTTAAATACCAAGATTTTTTTAAAGAACATATCGGTCATACAAAAGTAATTTATCTCTGGGAGGAATAGTTAAAGATTCTATGTTTTTAAGCATGGCAAGAAGGGTAGATAGAAGAATATCCTTATGGTCCTTGATGTCTATATCAATGTTGAAAAAACGTCCAAAGTATTTGAATGATTCGCTTGTATTTACAGGAGGAGCTACTTCTGAATTGACCAGGATTTTAGGTTTGAACTGAATAGAGTGAGATAAAAACTTTTTAATCCCAAAGGTAGTGCATTTATCCACACGGATTACCATATTGGCCCCCTGACACCTTCTTGAGAAGAAATTTAGCAGTATCTGATTTTCACGTTCATTTGTAGTAGCAACAGCTGTATCATTTGCAAATTGAGACCAGTGGACAGGATGGAATAAACGGCAATTTTCATCATGTGGTGGAAAGCCAAACTGGTTGTATTTTTCCTGTTTAATAAACTGAATAAATGTATTGAAGCATAAGTTGAAGATAAGAGTACCAAGGCAATGTCCTTGAAGTACACCATGATTAATAGCAGGAGTTGAGAAGCTGTCAGAAATAACATACGAGTGGAAAACAGTATATAGGTTGGCAATAAGACTTTGGATTAAATCAGGGATGATGATATGTGTGATATATGTGGATGATATATGTCTGTTTCAGCCACACCAGAGACGCTGTGAATGAATCCTTTTTGTATATTTTGCTCAATAAGATAATTTTGTGTGAGGAAAGAGGAGATAGAATCACGTAGGCATGAAGTGGATGTTTTGAAAGGGACGGTTTCTAGAGTAATAGGCCTAAAGTTTGAAGGCTCATTACTGTTGCCTCTCTTGTGGAAAAGAATTGTGCAAGCCTGTTTCCATTCGTTTGGAATATTACCTGATCTCCAAACTTTACATAAGATTCATGAAAGAATCCCAGGACTGTCCAAAGATACCAAGAGAAATATAGACAAGTTAAAAATTTGATGTCACGGTATTTTGATTTTAAATCTTGTAGAAGGTAGCCATTTTTTTCAAACTTTCTACTAGCGTTGTTATTTAGATTTGTTTCAAATTCCACACTCAGTTTTACAAGATAAAGAGTATTGGAAGTTGAGGTGTACATGTCAGGACGTAGGTCATCACCCGTGATAAGAGGAGGGGAAGATATTGTAGGAGGTCAACATAGAAAATACAGTGATTCAAACATTGCAATGATGAGGCCAAGAAATTCAGCGTAGAGTCATGTCTCCATGGGAAGCGGCCCTCATTGAGATAAGTTTTATAGCCTGCTACAACATGGAGAAAGGACTCAGGCTGTAAACAAAAGGAACAGTCAGAGGTATTGAAGAGGTACACAGTGTGAGATTTTTTCAAGTTGCGGGTGTGTTATTAAGATACCTGACCATGAAATTAAAAATTATTTCTGGATAGTTTGCTTTGAGTGGAAGACCAAAGAGAATTAACAGCATTCAAAGAGTGATTGAGACTAAAAGTAATGATGAAACCTTGCGAGGTCAATTCACAACTGAGCTTTTCAGTATGATTCTGGCGTACAGCTTTCAAAACTTGCTTGACATATCGGTATGTATCGTATTGTATGTTCATACCTAAATTAGTATTTCTCCAAAGAGATTTAATTGCATCATGAGATGAAGATTTCAAGACATTACGTTGGACAGTCTGACATCGGTGGAATTCGACAGATGGAAGAAGGAAATTTAAGCCAAATTTTTTACGAAGAAGACTAATTCCGCTAAGGGTGGCACTGATTGGAAGATCTAACCATTGCCTGACAAGTCTTACCAAAACATTATTGAGATTTTCAATGACCCATGTCTTGGAGAGATCAGCGGTAGTAAGATGCCAAGAGAGCCACGAAGAAAAGCATCTTTTCCTCTTTATTTAATTCGACATTCCACTATTTCGACATACATACCATAAAATTAAGACTAAGCTAATAGACATAATCGATGTTAATACAGACTTAGCCAATAGACATAATCGATGTTAAAACATTTCGAGACATCATGTCTCATCCTCAGTTAATATAAAGGTGCCAGTAGGAGGCTTTATAAATGAAATTGGGGAAAACAACAAGTGAGAAGAACAAGTGGGAAATCAAGAAAAGTAAACTCATGGGGAGACCATAGATCTATGGTACCGTCCAAGATACTTGAATGATTTGCCACTGTTGACAACTGGCAAGAGTTCACTTTCTATAAGGAGTTGAGGTTGAAATTGCAGAGATCTGGAGCAAAATGTGTTGATTCCAAAAGTGACGCATTTATCAAACCTGATAATCCTATTAGCCCATTGGCAACACTTAGTAAAATAATTTAAAAGGAGTTGATTTTCTCGCTTGTCAGTTGTTACTACCGCTGCATCATCTGCAAATTGGAACCAAGGGACAGGATTAAAGAGTCGACCAGTAGTATCGCTAGAAGAGAAGCCGAGTTGTTTATATTTTTCTTGCTTAATGAATTGAATAAATGTATTCAAACACAAGTTGAGAAGAAGAAGGCTGAGGCAATCCTTGAACGAAGCCCCAGCTAACGGGGATAGCAGGGGTAGTAAAGTTATCAGCAATAATGGAAGTCTGAAAGTTGTCATAAAGACTAGATATCAATGTTTGTATAGTAGATGGTACATGGTGGTGAATAATAACCTCTTTGATGAGATTATAGTGCACTTCTCCAAAAGCATTTTTCAGGTCTATGAGAGTGATGACGTGCGACCGTTTTTTTATTAGTGTCTTATCGATAATAGTTACCATCATTGAGGTATGCTCAAGTACGCTTGCAATCTTAGGAGTAAGCCCTTTTTGAATTTCCACTTCAATAAATTTATTTTTCTCAAGAAAGGAAAAGATACAATCACGTAGTGAAGGCTTTAAGAGGAACAGGTCTGAAGTTTGCAGGATCATCAATAAAGCCATTTTTATGTATCAAAATCGTGCATGCTTTCTTCTACTCTTATGGAACCCGTCCCGATTCCCAAACAATACGAGTAATCTCTGTTAAAAATGGTCTTAGATATGGGCATCTTTTGAAAGAGAAAACTGAGATTTTGTTAAAGGAACAGGTGAGCCGGAAGACATCATTCTCCGAATAACTTGAATAACTTTTCCATAAAAGGGAGCAGATTGATCAAAGGGAAAGAAGGCTAGATGAATGGAGGGATCCATTGTGGTATGATAAATTTCTTACAGGGTAGAACTGCAGAGAGCATTTTGATAAAGAAAAGAGTGCCATGGTTCTGGGAAAGGGTAAGCAGTACAGTAGGGCCCTTTTCAATCACGCGCTTGGCAAAACCCCAGAAGTTTTTAGGTACGTACCGATCTTGATTGACAAAGGGTTGCAGAAGAATGGGCAATATCTTGATTTTTCAACTTTGAGCGCAGCAGGTGGGTCACATATCTGATTCCTTAGAAGCGGGCATCGTTCATCTTGAGTTGCTTCTTTTTTTAGATCATGATAAAAATATACAATTAAGAAGGACATGAAACACATTTGAATTGCAATGTGTTGGGTCAGAGGTGGAAAACGTTTCGTTGTCGAGCCACCTCTAATCAACGTAATTAACATAACTAATCAACTCATAAATCCAACAAATTTTAAAAGTACAGTGAAAACAACATTATACTGCAATACACTACAGTAAATTACGCCATATACATTAGAATACAGCTCATTGGAGTCATTGAAAAGCATGTAACTATCTTGGTCGGTAATTGTGCGCCATTTGGCGAGCTGATAGGGAAAAGGAAATATGGAGGTGGCATGGGGTGGGAGTGTGTGCGGCAAGTATCGTTTAAGGAATGGAGGTGAAAAAGTCCGTTACATGCTTTGAATGATCCCATTAAACTTCATAAGATTCAAGACTATCGTTCAAGGCCAAGGAGATAATTGTTTAAATGATCGGATCATTTGCAACGTTTAGTGTAGATGACAAAGCTAACAGTGGCTTCTAAGATCATTGTATTTGCAATCATTGCATGATGGGTGCCAAAGAACAGCAAATCACATAAATGATCATAATATTTCATATATTTTTCATATTTCATATTTTATACACAAAACCCTTCAGCATAATTACAGAAAAAAACAATCTACGAACTAAGTTATCTATAACGAAAAGTAGCTATGAAATTGGATAATAAAAACAAAAACTATTTAGTGTGGAGCTGTTTTTCTAGGGGGCTGTGTTTACTTATGTCTTGCTCTTCATATAAACTTTCAGTTGCCTTTTGAAAGTATTTATTGTTAGCAACTCACGTATGTCTCTAGGCGTATTATTCCATTCCTTAAGAGCTGAGTAATGAAAGCTTTTTTATAGTGTTCAGTCCTATGTTTAGGGATTTGGAGATTTTGGCTATTTCTTGTATTGTAGGATGAGAAACCAGACGTTGGTTATACTTTTCTAGGAAGCTGTTTGGGCAAAGTTTGTGTATGATTTTATAGGTCATAATGTTTTCTACATTCATCCCAGGACATGACCAAGTATCTTTCATTTTGGCGTTCCTGGTTATTTTGAGAGCCCGTGTTTGTAGTCTCTGAAGGGCAGCCAGTTTTGTTCTTGACAAACTACCCCAAACAACATCACCATAACGTAATTGACTTTCAACTAATGCATAATAGACAATGGAAAGTTGTGACTGAGGTAGTATATTTTTCAATCTCTTTAAGGCCCAAATCCCAGAGTTAATTTTGTCCATTGTACGGTTGAATTGTGCTTCCCACGAAAGGTTTTCATCAACAATCAATCCTAGGGACTTTGTATGCGTTACTCTTTTTATGTTATGGTTATAAAGCACCAGGCTCTCAGGGAGGCTAGGGTGTTTGGCTTTGAGTGGATGTCCTATGATCATAAATTCGGTTTTTTGAGGGTTCGGACTGAGTTTATTAATTCTCATCCACTCAGAGAGATTTAGCATCTCCTGACTTGCATTATCTATCATTCTCTGTATGTCATCAGATGCAATTGTTACATTTGTGTCATCTGCATAGATGCTAGCTCTTGAATATTGAAGGCTATTTTCAAATTCATTCCGGTAAATTATAAATAGAAGGGGCCCCAAGCAAGACCCCTGAGGTATACCGCATGTAACTTTCCTTTGTTTTGACTTGTTCCCATTCAAAGTACAAAACTGGGTTCTGTTTGTTAGATAAGATTCAAACCAATCACCTGTTCGGTCTACAATACCATACGAGTTGAGCTTCTTTATAAGTATGCTATGATCTACAGTGTCGAAAGCCTTCCTTAAATCTAGAAATATTGCAAGGTTCATTTTGTTGTTATCCATATTTTCATGCCAGTGATCAGTGCTGTTTATTAGGGATGTTGTTGTGGAGTTTAGTTTGCGAAAAGCAGCCTGACTGCTCGTCAGAATATTGTTGACCGTAAGAAACTCGGATAATTGGTCATGTACCAGTCGTTCTAACATCCTAGCGAATACTGATATAACTGAAATAGGCCTATATTTATTTAAGTCTGACTTAGATCCTGACTTATGAATCGGGGTAACATTTGCTGTTTTCCATACATCAGGAAAAATCCCATTCGTTATTGAGGAGTTGAAAATGCACATAATAGGGTAGGCAATGAATTTCACAGCATCTTTTGCCAGCTTTATGGTAACTTTATCTGGACCTGAAGCTTTTCCATTCTTTAGCCGCCCGATAAAATCTAAAACATATTTCGTATTAATTGTATTCAAAGTCATTTTATTATTGACAGAGACGACATACTTCAATCAATCATCATCTGGCTTTGAAATTATTTTTTTAGCCAAGTTTGTTCCAACAGAAACAAAATGATGATTTAATGCTTCAAGCATATCCGAATCCTTTGTCAGAACTTTCCCACCTTCATTAATGTTGGGAAGCACCGTAGATTGCATATCTTTGTTAAGGACTTTGTTAATAGTTCTCCACATCTTTTTAGGATCCCCTTTACTGTTTTCGACTATTTCTTTATACTGATCCTGGATAGCATTTCTTATTAGCTTAGTTACTCTATTTCTTTGTTTGGCATATGAGGACCACATTTCAGGAATACGAGTAGCTATTCTTTTGAGCCTATCTCGTGTCTCCACTGCCTTCCTAATATTAGGGGTAAGCCAAGGAGCAAACTCAGTTTTAACCCTTTGTTTTTTAATTGGAGCATGTGCATTTAGGACAGAGTTAAATATTTCCTGAAATGTGTTCGCCATACCCGATTGATCATTAGTATAAGTATTCAGGATGGTTTTCCAATCTATTTGTTTCAGGTCTTCTTGGAATAGAGACTTATCATATTTTCTCATATTACGAAATTCGACTATCTTTGGTGGTATAACTATCTCAGGCAGTTGCATCACATCATTATTTAATATGTTGGATAGTTCAACAAGTAGGTTGTTCCTGTGTACTAAGTACAATGGGCAGTGTAGAAAAAAATAAACAGTGGTTTTAATTTCTTCCTTACAGCTGCATAGGGTTTTCACAGAGAAATTGTGGTGGAATCTATGATCATTTAGCTCACTGAACTGAGTTGTTTTAATTTGCGCTTAAGCATTTTGGTAGTTAGATGTTTATACTTACCACAGAAAGCATTAGCATGATTAATAGAATTAACGGTACCATATAGATTTGTAAAATAATCACAAATAGTATTGTTCATAAGTTCGATTGTAGAGTCGGTTGAAGTTTCATTGAACTGAACATTTTAAAGAATTCGTATGCAGCAGTCCATTGATCTTGCGATCTCGGTAACTTCATTCCAGGTTTTATCTGCACTTTTACGAGCTTGTCACCATTAATCTCCAGCTCATTGGTCAATTCACTGCTTGCGTCATTATTCAAAATTTCAAATTCTGACTGTTGATCTTCATCTACTTTCTCAATTACACGGCAGGGTCGTTGATACATTATAAGACCTTTCACTCCTTTGAATTACTTGCAGCAGCTACATTTGACTATATTTTGTTGATAAACTTGGTTGGGATCATCCTGTAGTGTTGGAATGGATGTATCATATGGAGCACTCCACTCCTTCTTGCAGCGCCAACTGTGCCGGCCTAAGGACTGGAAGTCCTTGCCGCAAAACGAGCATATAGTAAATAGAGCAAATGTCCAAAACAAGCGGAAATGAAACATTATCCAATACATCTGACGAATACAGAGAATATATGAAAATATATCTGCTATTATCCAAAATAAGAACTGTAGTACAGCGAGAGCTCAACAACAACAACAACAAAAACAACAACAATAATGTTGTTAAACTTTCATATGTATATATTTGTTACTTAGAGTAATATACCTCTTATATAATTGGTAGTGTGCAATTAGCTAGTTTGTACTAAGCATGTGAGTTTACAAACAATAATAACAATGATAAAGGACATAGAACATAACTCAAAGATAGAATGGTAAGAAGGAAGTAAGTGCTCAGAAGTTCAGGAGTTCAGGGCTGCTCCATGGTTTATTTCTTTGGCAAAAGATGTTTTATGTTGACCTAATGGCAATATTCATTGTTTTCATAATAATTCTTCTCTGTGTAACTTTGTTAAAAATTCAGATCTTTGATTAGAGTAAGAAAGCAATCACCTGGAGGAGCCCATAACACCGAGAGAACCCATGGAGACATTGATAAACATAACTTTATTAAAGGAAGAAGACAAGTCTTGAAGTAATGGAGTATACGTAGTGGCTTTCCTTAACGCAGTTAGCCTGAGTATTTGTCTCAAAGGCCAGTGTAAGTTCAAGAATGTAGAGTACGTTATTCCCTGTGAGTAAAAGAAGGTCAGGACGAAGGGAGTCACCATTAATCAAAGACGGGGACATAAAAGAATGCAAATCGGTATAAACTGAGAGCATTAGTTAAGAGATGAGAATGTATTAGCAAAGAAGGAAACAGCTGTGGCACCAAGCATATATGCCATTCTCGAGGTATCACTTACAACTAGATACCACGTGCTGCAGTCTCTGATTGAAGGCAGAATGAACATGCTGACCATTAAGAAATGGATCTTTGCAAGATTTTTCCGAGCAGGTAGAGTGTTTTTGTGATATTTTATACAAAAACTAAAAATATTTAATCAATACGCAAGAAGATGCATGAAAGCTGAGTTGTGCCTACGCTGGTATGAAAGCACTTAGCAAGAGAAGCCCTTCTGCTTACAGCTATCTTGCAGAGAGTGGATTTAGTGGATCAATTTACATTGCAAAGCATTCTTGGCTTCTAGTGGATCAGATTATAGAAATTATTACAAAAGATTCTCCAAGGAGACAGGTGAGGTATCAAGGTAAACAGTAAGCAAAGGTAAAATTGAGAGATGGATGCGAATAAATCACTATATTGCTGCTCTTAAACAGTATCTGGAAGCAAAAATAAGAATGCAAAGAGTTCAAATCATGCAGAAATGGGCTCAAAGCAAATACAACAATATAAAGCCGACTCCCAGCACAAAGCAGAAAGCTTGGGTTCTTGGATTCCTGATTTATGGCTTCAGTAGCAGCCTCTGTTTTGGCATGGTATGAATCAAAAAAGTTAGAATGCACAAAATTAGCATTGGCCAATTGTAAGCAAGCTATTGTCTCTTTGCAATGACAAAGTTGACAGTAGAGGATCTTCTAGATTATTATTTGGAAATAATCTGCAACTATTATCTCCATCTGAAGCAACAACAGTCCCTCCAGCAGACATCAAATGTTGCATTGAATGCGCATAGTGAGAATGATTCCAATCAATGAATTGAATCCTCCTGCTTTTAAATCATGGACTGA
Organism: Cassiopea andromeda; assembly: GCA_018155075.1. Taxonomy (NCBI): domain Eukaryota; kingdom Metazoa; phylum Cnidaria; class Scyphozoa; order Rhizostomeae; family Cassiopeidae; genus Cassiopea; species Cassiopea andromeda. The sequence goes on from WIPJ01000503.1 coordinate 99,102, forward strand.
TAGGCTAGCATGTCACTTCAGAGCTCTTCCTGGCAGTACCATCCATGTGGTTTCTGATGATTAGGACAAGAGTCCTTCATATTTTTCAAAGGGATGTTTGAATTCAGGGAAAGAGAAGAAAGTTTTGGACATCAGCCAGAAATTACCAATCCTCAAAGAATGTAAAATAAACTCCAACTAGCATATATTTTGGCTGATTTCCTCTTTTCAAAGGAGTCGTTGCTAACGAAAGATCTCTTCGTAACGAAAGTAAGCCAATTTTTCTTCACAGCAAAAGCAGCAGACTCTTGGAATTGTTAACCTTGTCTTTGCAGCAATCCCAAGGAGGCTGATCCATTAGTTCTTCATGCAAGTAATGCAAGCTCAAACACGATGCATTATAGCTGATGATACTGATGTATATATACTGCTTCTATGTCTCAAGAAGATGCACCAGTAATCTCTACTTCACGCAAGGCGTTATGTCAACAAAGCTAAGTGCCACCTACCATGACAAAACCACTTGAAGGTTTTGAAAAATGTGATATCTCTGGACCTTCTTTGGAGCCTCAAACTTGAAGAAGCAGGTGAAGAGGAGCTAGCTGATTTTGTTTTGCACATTGCCAACAGACCACAGAAAGATAGAGTTCCGGGTGACAGCAGTTATGCAATGTTGTTTAGTAGACAAAGCAAAAACAAGAAATTTACATTAACGAAGAAGTTGCCTCCTGACATTAAAACGCGAAGGATGAAGTTCAAGCGAGTCAATCTTTTCACTCATTCTGTGGTGAACTGTTTGAATATTGAGTATGAGCAGCTCGATCCAATATCTTGTGTATGAGATAAAAAGCAAACGGACTCCAGTCAAAATGGTTTAATGACAATGCACTACCAGCATATCAGGAACTTTCTGAAATGCTTCAGGCATCTGAGACCTATGATATTGAAAGCATTTATGATGCTGAACGCCGTAAAGAGAGGGGAACTGATTGAGAGCATCAATCAGATTCAAATTGAGAGGAGAGTGATATAGAAAGGCACAGTTCAAAATCAGAAGACGATGCATGAAAATATGAAGAAGATAACTAGATGAGACTGCAAAACTTAAATATGGGCATGTGACCATTTACTGCTTATTGCTACAAACATTTTTTCGTCCAGATGTGGTCCCAGAAGAGTGAGGCCAGAATGAAGTTAATCTCACTAGAAGTCCAACTACACTGCGGACTAGCTCTTTAATATCATCCCTGCCAACAATTCAAATCTGGACCAATGGAAACTAGTCTAAAATAGAAAAATAGCAAAGCTTTGGCCCATTTAAGTTGTGTATCGCCTCTTTTAACAAATGAAGCCCATGTGCAAAAATTCTTTCATAAAAATTCTAACTTTAGAGTATTTCAGGAACAATTTGAGATTAATTTTGAACGGTGCTCAGTGGTTTCCAATATGAATGTCTCACATGTTTACAAGGTTACGGCTTGGGTTGCTAATAAATAACGTGCATTTTTACATAGTTACTTTGACGCTTTCAACTTATAGCCCTATTTTTTACCCCAGTTTTTGTAAGAACAGCAGGACAACCTAGACCCTCTTAAAAGGAACACATTATGCGGCAGTAATCTTGTGCTTTAAGGACCCCTTTTTCTATACTTATTTGTGAAAAGGTAACTTGATTTGCAATTTTCTATAAGCTCATAATTTTTGTCACAAAACTACCTAGGCAACCTTTATAACTTATAAAGATGTTTACACCTTAATCTATTACAAATATTACATGCATTGATGTGCTCTGCATGTAACTATATCTTTTTACGATCGTACTATTTACATAAATGCATGCCCTTTACAGTAACAATATTTATACCTTAATCTATTCTAAGCAGAATTTGCATGGATACGCTCTGCTTGCAACTACAGCTCCTTACTAGCATACCGCTACTATATGTCCACGCCCTTTGCAGTAATGTTTACACCTTAATCTATTACAAATATTATATGCATTGATTTGCTCTGCATCTAACTATATCTGTTTACGACCGTACTATTTATATAAATGCATGCCATTTACAGTAACAATACTTATACCTTAATCTACTCTAAGCATCACATGCATGGATACGCTCTGCGTGTAACTATAGTTCCTTACTAGCATACCGTTTACATATATCTACGCCCTTTGCAGTAATATTTACACCTTAATCTATTACAAATCTTACGTGCATTGATGTGCTCTGCATGTAACTATATGTTTTTACGATCAAACTATTTACATAAATGCACGCCCATTACAGTAACAATACTTATACCTTAATCTACTCCAAGCAGCACATGCGTGGATACGCTCTGCGTGTTACTAAATTTCCTTACAAGTATACTATTTTTTGAGAAGCAAACACCTTTTCAATATATCATCATCACTGCTGAGGCTTGTCCCATTGAAAAACACATACTTGCTGTCGCAATACATAGACACGGATTCATACATCATCGCTATCATCGCTTACGTTTATCCTATTCATATATTTGCCCTAGCATTACGTGCTTGACA
>WIPJ01000503.1:102924-114208 GCA_018155075.1 Cassiopea andromeda
TCTACAAGATTGCTACTATTTTCACTATCGTTTGGGATAGTCTACTGGTCTTCATTTACTACATTACCATATCTTTATCTACATGACTTCCACCTTTCTTCTGGTACGATGGTATCCCATCTGGGATGCTGGGGGGCCTGTGATCGTTAAAGCGTACTGTCATTAAACCCCCGAAACGCTGATTACAGGTTGATAGCTGATGAATGGTACCTCAATGCTTATTTCCTTCTACACACACGCGTGCGCAGGCACACACATACACGCATACGCGCTTCAAATAATGCCGCACCATGTCCCGTCGGCCTTGCGCCCATTGCCACTCGTTGCTGGGACTACCCTTTATTTCTTATTTTTACATTTATATTGTTTCTATACACAAAACTACCTAGGCAACCTTTATAACTTTTTATATCAAAATGTAGATAAACTTCATGGGTCTGGTCTCGTTACCGTTAGTAGTTGAGAAATACTTAAGAGAAATCTAAGCACTTCAAGGTATTTCTCGAGCGACGTGCAGCCTATGTTTATTTAAAGGGGAATATTACTCTAAAGATTTCCTTGAAGATTTTGTATGAAAAAATAATAAAAAAATGTTTACCAGGATACCAGGATACCGTTATCAGTACATTATATGCTGTTATTATCAAGGTCCTGGAAACCATCGCCAAGGCTAATGAATATCTTCATGACGTTTAGTAAAGATGATTTTGTTCTTGAAGCATTGTTTTGATAAGTAAAATTGAAATGCTCAAGTAGAGACAGTCAACTCAAGAAATTACTTTCTATTTTAGGCTCTTAAGCTCAGACTATGGTAGAAAGAGTTTCTGAACGTTTCATATCTGAACCTCATAAGCTTCACCGATTTTGAAATATACTAATGTAGTTTTACTCTGAGTTAGTTGGATCTTCTATTGAATTTGCTAAATCTATTCAGGACATCGCATTGGCTTTATCAGTACTTTTCGGTTTTTATCATCTAGTAATCATTGCTACTATAGACTTCCCTGTTGTCGAGACAGTTTAAGTTCAAGAAAAAGAGATCTCATTCCACTGCTCCTATGCTAAATAGTTGTTTATTTTTTGATGAAGCGACAAAATTTGTGTACTTGATGCTAGATAGGTAATGGCTTGGTGATAGCATCCAAATGATTAAGATATACATTAGAGTACTATGTTTCCTTCACACCAGCATAGGCTGCAAGTGACCCAAAATATTGCTTAAAATTGCTAGAATTCTTTAAAGCATTTCCCAAATAGCAACGATAACCACATTAGTGCTCGAGATCTCTATAATCTTCGATTTTCTTAAAGTTACTGATAATTGATCTTGGTTAAGGTCTTGGTTGATCTTGTTTGATCTCGTAAATTCTAAACCGATTGTAAGTATCTATTTTTCTGCAGTGTGCACTATTTGGATTGATTGGTATAAGCATCATTATTCTAAATAAGTTAAAGGAAGAGGTAAGCTAATATTGAGATGAAAATTATGTTGTACAGAGTACTCTAGTGCTGTAGAAAAGATATAACTTTTTGCTAATTGCTAGTCAGTTGGAGCTCTTTGCGAAGTTAAGTAAAATGGAAATTTTTTAATAGAGCTCAGTTTTGCTCAAGAATGTGCATTGGCTTAAAATTTAATCGTAATTTAATGCCTCATTTAGTAAACCACTGCGAATAGCTCTTGTATGCATTGTTGGTAATACAATTTTAAAATCAGCGTACTCTTATATTTATCTATTTCTTTCAGCTTGTTTTTGTGATTGCTTTCCATGGCATTGTAATCGGCTTGTGTGTCATCAGCCTTATACTTATCACCCCGAAAGTTGGTAGATGGCAGCCAGTTTCCAGCTTTCAGGTAGCTGGAATTTGCAAGCAAGTGGAATATACTTGCAACTGCACAAAACCTTTACCTAGCAAAGGTACACTTAATAGTTTTTATTTCATCTGGATTTCAATGAAATATATAGAATATACATATCACAATCACTGAAAAATTAAAGCAAAGGTAAATTCATACCACTATTTTTACACTAATTACTGTGATATCTCAAATATTCCTATTTCCTTAACTCCAACAAGTGCTGTCTTGCAATTTAACACTTAAAACTGTAATTAATGCATAGATGTTTTGTTGAACTGATTAGTGTCATATTGTGTTCTGCATTGGGATAGCAAATTGACAATATGCATAATCTATAAACATTTAGCCCCTCTACTTCCCATAGCTGCAACATGCAAGAACATTTCATTATATTTTAAGTTTTTAGGTGCGTTGATCTGCTTGGGATTTATGACCTCACTATCATCATTTCTGTGCTCATTGGATTATGCTTGGCTAATTATGTATTGGCTGCATACTTTGACTTTGTAATTATGCAGAGATATGTTCCTCAGGTGAGGTTCTTTTACAGTTGTGCATTCTGTACACTATTCCTAATCTTTGTTAGCCCGAATTAATTCTCCTCTGTAAAATGAACCAACATATTATCGACATACGATGACAAGACCATTATCGCCCAAAGTGACGTTGGTCACACTTCAGCTTTTAACTATCCAGGAATAAACTAGCAAGTTCATTGTACCTATTGAAAAAATAGTTAACTTGTGTCACCTTTCAGTGCGTGCGCAAATGCCCAGCAAAGTCTCATTCTATGCATTTCGAGTCTCTTGATGTCTGTGCTTTGAATTAGTACTGCATATTGTCCATCAAAAATTGTTAGATATTACTGAAGTACCATTATAGACATACTCTCTGGTGCCAAATAAACTCCCCCCCGCTTATTAATTGTTCGATTTTTTCCAACCCCCCGGACCTTATTAGGACCCCTCTCCGTTTATTAATTTTAAGGAAGTTGACTCTCTTTACAAACCCCTCATTTAATTTCCTTTCTTTTTTAGTACTAATCACCCCAACTTTCATGGCCAAATAGCGTACTGCTGTATATTTTAGTATTATGCTGTCTGACAGCCTGTTTTTGTTTTTTCCGTCCTTGTATATCATTTACAGCCTTTTCTCAAATTCCAACCCCCTGTTTATTTTGATCTCCCCGCTTATTAAATTTTGAAATTTTTTCCAATTCTCCTTTCTATTAGGACGCCCCCGCTTATTTGGTACTTGAGAGTATGCAATATGCTGTGCTGCAAGCATGGTATAGAATATAGTGAAAGCATGTGCTTGTATACTGAGCTGTAAATAGAATACAGTCTTCACAGAGTGATGTAGTACGAGTGGGCAATCCAGAATAGACGCCCTCCCCAAGGAATTAGTGCAATGAAGCTCTACCAGAGAAATAATTTGGTCGCTCTAGTTTGCTGTCGCTATGATGTCATGCTTCTGTTGTTTTATTCGTTTCGCTTCTCTATTAAACTATTACGTTTAATAATCAGGAGAGTTCTTAGCGTAGTCAGGAGAGTTCTTAACAACAGCTACTGTCAGTTGCAATGAGAAGCATTTAGAACGCAGCTAGCAATTGTTCCAATGATGACAAGGGTAAAGAGAACAACTCAGTATTTGAAAAACATTAACCATAGTTACCAAGTTTATATACAGAAGACTGATATTTTTCTTCCAAAGTAAACGGGGTCTGTTAGCTCACCCCTTTCTACTACAGTCAACCACTTGTTGTTTGCTCAGAGACATTTTCAAACCCTCTGCCAATGATCCTCATCCACCATTGCTAGACAAGTCACCAACAAGAAAAATTAGTAAATTGTTTTCTTTGCCTCTTGACCTTTTGCAACTTGGTCGAGCCAGAACAACTTGTAATCTCCTTGTTAATTCTAGAAGATCGATATGGTTTCCTTGTGAGTCTGCACATTGTTCTAGTCACATTAGCACATTGGTCATTTTGGAAATCAGTATGTCAATGTTATCATAATAACATTTGTGTCTCAAGCCTGTTTTGTTACTACGCACAGACAGACACGCACGCGCGCGCGCGCCCACACACACACACACACACACACACACACACACACACACACACACACACATATACACAACAACAACAACAACAACAAATGCAAAGGCATTCTCTGTAAAGAATGTCCATCTGAATCACATGGTCAAATAATCCCTCACTTGTCTGCTTTTGTCTCCGTTTTTATTTAATCATACCTCCCTGCTCTTAAGTGCCTAATTGCCATCCCCCCACTAATTACCTCTTGAAAATTTTTCCAAATATAACCCCCTCCGCTTATTAGTTTTTGGCAATCATTTTTCAAAAAATGTTTCAAACAGATATTTTATACAAAACTTCTTGTCTGATAGCAATATTTTTGTGCTGCTTACATTCTCACAACCGTAGACGCTTGATTTATGACATAGGATGCTTCATATAAGTATCATCTTAGATTTCAAAGCATTTTTTCGACATCTCCCCCACTTTTTCCAACCCCCGCTTATCCAAAGCATCCGAAAATTAAGCACTTAGGAGTAAGACGCGTTGATCCTTTATGAATGGGCCTTATCGTCATTGGATATTGCATTATAGTATGTACTTTGGAAAATGAGAACAGCTCATACAGATCAAACATATCAAGCTATTATTTGCAATACGTAGACCTGTGGTCACAAAACTTCTTGAGCTTCGGTTCAAATCGCTATACACTACCTTTAATGGGGCCCGGAGCTAGCAATACAGCAACATATAGCAGTATAGATATAAGCTTTTTTAAAAGAAAAGGTTTATAAGAAATTGAGGCTCAAATGGTCAAAATCTTAAGAAAATCTTAAAAAAATCATGAGGCTCAATTTCCAAAATTTTATTGCTTTTATTGGCCAAAAATCGATATTTCGTCATTATTGGATTCAAAATTTTAAAGATAGAATTCAAATTCATGCATACAATATGAAAACGAAAGTGTAAACCATTTTAGCCAGTTTATTTCAGTGAAAGCTGGGAAAATTTTAAGAAACTTTCAAGCTCAATTTCGGGAATATGTAAGAAAATTGAGGCCTGGTAAAATGACGGTTTTCTTATAAAAAAGACGTGTAGTCCTGATCAGATATAAAGCAATATAGCAAAATAGATAGTCCTATTCATCTTGGAGATTGTTGTTGGGAAAAGTAAAGATTGTTTTAGCTGTCAATATGATTCTATGCAAAGTGCACTTCGGCACTTCGTCAAAAAAGCATATTTTATTTGATGTAAGATATAAGCACTCTTCCTCCAGGCTTACGGATTAAAATGCGTCGTAATGGTGACCATTTATGGAAGCTTTTGTTGCCTAGAAAGTCATTGTTTTAATAATGTGTTTTAGCCCTCTTATGAATGTCGCTATAGGTAAAGAACCCGTTATGTGTATATAAATGAGTATTAGCGTATATCTTTACTTCTTCTCATAGGATAATGCTGTACAATCCTCAACATTAGGAGACAGAAACTATTATGAAGATGAACAATTCGTTTATTCATTTGGAGAAATTAGAAGTAAGCTTTGAAAATTCTTAGAAGTAAGCTTTTTAGGATGTTGCTAGTGCCATTAAAAATTTTTTTGTTAAGATGCTATGCACCGCTTGTATTAAAATGGTTGTGCTACAAGCCTTCTGGGAAACAAAATGCCCCTGATTACGAAGATAGTGTTCAAAATTGTTACAAGAAAGCTGCATTGAAAGCTATAAGGAAATGAGATGAATAAACTCCATTTCCTGCATCCTCACTATGATTTTTTCCCTGACAATTCCAGTACAGTAAGCAATGAGGAAGGAAAACATTTTATCAAGACATAAAGGCAGTGATGTGGGCACGAGAAGGGTATGGGGGCAATGCCCCCAAATTTTGCTAAGATGGTGCTCGGGATTTCCTGAAAACCGATGAGCAAATAAGCCCGAGAGGGGTAGTGGCAGATATTCAGAGAAACAGAGGACTTGGCCACGCCCCCTCATTTTGTAGCCCTGGCGACGCCCCTACTTAAAGGCAATGGAAGTTTGATATTAAATACGTTGGTATGAAACGTGATTGCAGATCTCTTGTGGATACTGTATCTCAATAACAAAAAAAGAAATTCGAGTGAAAATCGAGGTTTTGAAGAATCTAGATTCCATATACGTCACATTAGAGAGCTTGATGCAATCTTAAAATTACAAATAAAGCTTTGCTAAATTTGAGTTGTATTTTGATGAGTTTATCAGAATTCTTCCAGCAGTATGGGCCCTTGCATATGTTAATATATTGAATGTATAATAGGTAAAGTTCAAAGTAAAAGGTTCAACGATCAACGTACTCTAGCATACGGTGAAAAAGCATCGATACAGTCTTATTTATGCTAAATATGGTGACAAATGGTTGAAATAAATGGGTAACTCATCAGAAAGCTGCATTTTATCCTTCAAAAATTATTTAAACTAAAAACTAAATTGGCTGTGATACTACTTTCAACTTGATGTTTTATATTTGTTTGTTTTTGATTCAATAAGAGGTCATCTGTACCTCAAAAATGTGAAAATTAAGAGACAAACTGACTTCATATCTGAAATCAGCGTGAAAAATCTATTTAGTAAAGGGTATTTATATCTCTAAAGATTCAAAATATGTGAAAATTTGTCGACCAAACATTTGTCGAAAATTTGTGTTATAGTAGTTATATGCAAACACCATAAGATGAACATTTCAGCAGTAAAATGCTGTTACCATAATTTTTCCTGTGCTTCTAAGGATTTTCAAAATATAACAAACATATGATAAAATTAAAATTTAAATAAGCTGCAAGTCAACAGCTACGGTATCAATATTAAGACAAAGTCATGGAAAATGATTATGCTATAAAATGATTATTCAGTTCGTCATAAAAAACTGAGGCATTTTCTATGGCACTGAGACTTTCTTGTCTCTATATGCAGGTCAATATTGGTCATTACATATTGTTGCTGATTTCTTTCTATGTTCAGTTCTTAGCTTTTAGACATTCAGAAGAAACTTGTTCTTTTGAGTGCTTTGGTTGTGCTCAATTTTGTGGAATGCCCATAAAAATTTTCACATAATGTGCCATCCAGGCATCTTGTGAAAAATGTTTAGACACGCTGTGTTTGTACTCTGTCCATTAGCTCAAGCCTCTTCTTTTAATTTCTGTGATGGAGCGATTGCAAGAACTTGATATGAACTGCCTGTGCAGCCAGACTTATTACGTTATTTTGATATTTATGTAATGCTGCCGTTGTTGAATAGTTGGTTCATTGCTGTGTTATATTGCGAAGAAAGCGTGTCTTGACAGGAGCTGTAGACTGGTATAAATGAGATATATCAATTTCCAGTGTTTTTTAAAATTGACCAGACGGCAATTTGTTACAACTGACATTGTCTGGTATATCATTTTAGCAGCCTCATCCGTTAAGAGGTATCTCAGATTCGATAGGAATGTCAATGACGCCTTCTAATGTGTGGGATTAAAATCAGCCACAAAGCCAGGATGGGGCATAGATGGTACTTCCCGTCCAACTGGAAAAGTTTTGTCGCTCTTGCCCGCCCATAGAACTTGAGGTGACTTTTGCCTAAAAGAAGAATAACGAAACAACTTTTATTTCATTTCAATTTATATTCATGGTAGCCCCATCAGCTAATGCTGCTCTTCAGGGGCCGTGACAAAACTTTACAATTTACAATTTAAAATAATATATATATATATATATATATATACGCAAAAAAATGACAAGAATTTTCAGTTTACAAGACATGTTTCGGATATTTCACTATCCATCTTCAGTTGTTATACTAAGTTGTTAAATGAACACACTAATAAACGTTGCAAAATCAATAGAAGGTGTAACGAAAATTAATAATTCGAATAATCAAGAGAACGAAAATCGTGAAAGGGCTAGAATGATAATGATTCTTGTAAACTGAAAATTCTTGTCTTTTTTTTGCGTCTGATATCTGATATTATTGGCTTGAGAAATTTTGGAAGGATATATATATATATATATATATATATATATATATATATATATATATATATATATATATATATATATATATATATATATATATATATATACACTCCCCTCAAACAAGTATTGCACACGTTGCTTAAAAATGGCAGCCACAGTAAAGGACTTTTACCAGAAGTATAAGTTAACGAGTCTATTAATGATCACCTTTCGACCCTTCGATATTGAAATTGGTGGGAAAATACGAAGAGAAGTGCTGACGACATATTTTTAAACACAACAATAAATTTGTTTACCCTTATTTTGATGTTTAGCTTGTAAGGGAGAACATGGTGAAAAAACGAGAACTATCACACGAAGACCGACTCACTGCTGTAATATTGATGAGAAAACGGCCATTCATTTCCTCAAATTGTTAAAGTTGCTGGATTTCCACTGTTCTACGTGTATAAGAATATTCAATTCATTCAAAACAACTGGCTCAATTCACCAAAAGCAGAAAACTGGGAGACTAAAACAATTAAAGAAAGAGGAGAGAGATTGATGTGCAGAGTTGCAAGGACGCAACGATTTTGCAGGATGAACGCTATTGCAAATGAAGTAGCGACTGGTTTTCCGGCCAAAAGTCCATACGCAGCCTTAGTAAGGTGTATTCTTCATAAATATGAAATAAAATGTTAAAAAAGAAATCGAAAACCCTTCTTTTATTTAAAACAGAGCTGTTACCGTATCCAATGAGGCAGCATTCTTTTGCCACTTGACAGCTGACCAATGGAAAAATGTTATTTTTTCTGACTAATACCGATTTGGATTGAAAAATGATTGCAAAACTCTTACCAGTTTTGCGACGATCTGAAGAAGCCAGCAATACTGACTTTTTTCAGCACACTTTAAAAAAATTCGGTTTTCTTATGTCTTGGCCTAACAGGATAGGTCGATTGGTTCGATGCCATGGTCAATTCAAAGCAGTCAAATGCACCGAGATTCTGCAAGAAAACCTTCACCAGCCCGTCAAACACATATTTGAAGGAGATAAAAGGCCATTCATCTTTCAAAATGATAATGCACCCCCACATCGTGCCAAAAAGACCAAGATTGATACAAAATTGCGTGAGACTTCTGACCGTAACATTATCGAACATGTTTGTTCATTAAAAACAAACTAAATAATGACCCTAGGTGTCCTCCAACAACGAGAGAGCTTGTTGCCTGAATATTTGAAGAACGGTGATGTATACCTCAGAGTTTTATTGCCAAACTTTACGACTCAATTCCATGTCGTTTCAATGAGTTTCAGAAGATTCGTGGCTACCCGACAAAATATTTAACTATTGTGATCGTTGCGTGACAGACAGAAGATCAAGAACCGTGATTCCGAAGAATACAGAGATGCAGATAAACTAATCAAGAAGAAATGTAGAGAGGGCAAAGAAACCTGGCTGGATAGAGAGTGTAAAGAAACAGAGGATCAGTTTGGTGTGAACCACAAAGTATACCAGAAGATTAATGAAATCTCAGGAAGGAAGCTGGGCTGCTCAGGCTACGGTTGTATAAAAGCAAAGGATGGTACCATGCTGGTAGAGAAGAATGACATCAATAATAGATGGATAGAGTATATTGGGGAGTTATTTCATGATACACAAGGAGCTTTACCTCACTTTCCTGACTCAACAGAGGGACCAAGAATCCTGAAGTCAGAGATGCGAACAGCCATCAAAATGATGAGAAGAAATAATGCTGCTGGGCCTGACGGAACAGTTGTTCAAATGTCGGAAGTCTTTCAGGAATATGGAGTTGAAAAGTTGACAGGCACCATAAACAAGACATATGGTGATGGGGTATTTCCAGAAGATCTAAACAAATCAATCTCTATTGCACTTCGGAAGAAGCCGGGTGCTGCGGAATGTGAACAACATCGCACAATTAGCCTGATGAGTCATATCAAAAAAATCATCTTAAGAATCTTACTTCTCGGGGCAAGGAGCAGAATAACACCTGAAATTGGAGTAGAGCAGTTTGGCTTTGTAGAAGATGCTGGTACTAGGAATCCCATTTTTGTATTGAGAAGGATTACTGAGAGAGCAGTGGAGATGCAGAAAGATATCTTCACGTGTTTGATTGATTACTCGAAGGCCTTTGATAAAGTGAGACATGATGAGCTTTTTGAAGATATAAGAAAGCTTGGACTACATGGAAAGGACCTCCAACTCTTGCAGAGTCTTTATTGGAAGCAAACAGCATCTATCAGGATAGATGGAGAGTGTAGTGATTATACAAGTATCAAGAGAGGAGGAAGACAGGGATGCGTGATGTCACCAGATCTCTTTAACTACTACAGTGAATTGATCCTTAGAGAACTGGGACAGGACAGAGGTCTTAGAGTAGGTGGTCATAATATCACAGATATCAGGTACGCAGATGATACCGTCTTGCTAGCCGAGTCTGAGGAAGATCTACAGAGACTCCTAGATATGGTGGTAGTTGAAAGTGAGAGGAAAGGTTTGAGCTTAAATTGTAAGAAGACAGAGTGTTTGGTGAATTCAAAGACAGAAAGTCCAAGATGTATCCTGTAGGTGAATGATTAATTAATTAAGCAGGTATCCTCCTTCAACTACCTTGGAAGCATAATCACAGAGAATGCACGGTGTGTGAATGAGGTCAAACGAAGAATTGCTGTGGCTAAGTCCACACTCACCAAATTGGACAACATCCTGAGAAATCGTTCCTTAAGCATGAAGGTCAGATTTCAGGTACTGGATTGTTATGTATATCCTGTCCTAATGTATGGTAGTGAAGCATGGTCAATAACATCTGAAATAAAGAGGCGTTTAGAATGTTGTGAAATGTGGTTCCTTAGAAAATGATGAAGATTCCGTGGACTGACAAAGTATGTAATGAAGATGTACTCAGCAGAGCTCAAGTGAAGAGAAAGCTGATGAAGGATATAAGAATCAGGCAACTGAATTTCCTTTGTCACATCATAAGAAAAGATGGTTTGGAAAACCTGACTATGACAGGAAGGGTAGAGGGAAGAGGAGTAGAGGTAGGAGGAGAGTGACATGGATGTCCAGTGTGAAGGGATGGCTGCACGAAAGAGGAGTGAAACATCAAGAAGTAGAGCTAATAGAGAGAACAAGGAACAGAAAATTGTGGCATGACATGATCGCCTACGTCCAAGGATATGGCACCTATAGAGAGAGAGAGAGAGATCGTGAATGTTAAAACACTATTTAATTTGAATATTTCTAACATTAAATAAATGGTTTTGATTCGTTATAAGATTTTTCTTCAAACAATGGACTATAGGACGCATTTGTAATTTGCATGTGAATAGCTGCTGACGCCATATCCGCCATGATTACCTTGTAAACCTGTCCAAAACTTTTGTGAGGGGTATATATA
>WIPJ01000503.1:116131-151125 GCA_018155075.1 Cassiopea andromeda
TGTGTGTGTGTGTGTGTGTGTGTGTGTATAGAATAGAAATACAGAATAGAAGTAAAGATCCTAATTACAATGCTAAAATAACAGAAAAATAACAAAAAAGGAGAAACATCATAATCGATGTTCCAATACAAGTACAAAGGGTGATTGCTTAACCTCAGATTGAAGGTTGTTCTGCAAATGAGCCCCCACGATGTGCAAGTGATTTTGTAGATTAGAAGTAGATTAGATGTATCAGGGAAATATCAGGGAAATCTCAACCTTTTCACTGACATCCAAGAAAAATGCAACATATTCAAATCATCATTTTTACCCTTGTCCCATTATCTATTCTGTGAAATATATATAGCTGAAAGGTCAAAGGACATTAGATCAATGACGAATGTAATGATTGTCCTACTTGCCAAAAGGATATTTTCCTATATTATAGACACCATGAATTCAAAAAGATTTTCGCTCGTTCTGTTTGCTTGTTCAGTACCCTCTACCTTCTACATGAATAATTCTATTGCCTAAAATCTCATAAAATTTACCATTTTTCGTAAATTTAGGAGGGGCTAGCTTTTACCCAAAGCTGAAGTACTTTAAATTTCTTGCTCTGTTGAATGAATGCTGTTGGCCATCTCTGCTAAAATAAGCCAGGCAGTCACTTTTCGTACCATTTGTTACACTTCAGAATTTCAAATGTCTGTACCCCCTCCCCCCAATAGTCATCTCTTACATCCGTCCCTAGTGGTGCTATTGAAGTACTCAGTTCCTACAATTTTCTTCTATTGGATGGCACTTGCAATGAACCATGTCAAGGACAAAAAGGGATAGTATTTAGGGAAATATAAGAGAATTTTCGCGGGAATCTTTCTTCCAGCTTTGACAGACACCCTGTATCACTCCATCTTTGAAAGAGTCAGGAACCTGTTGGAAAATACCTGGCACACCCCTGATTACTGAGAATTTTAAAGCTTTTGGGGCGCACTTTTGCACCTGGCCCCCCAGCTTGAAGTGTGTCGGGCCATCACTGCCCTAGATTTTACCATATTTAACTAGTTAGTTTTGGCAATATTATCAAGCAGGGTTGAAGATAGCAATGTTTCCATGGTACCTGTTGTGATCAGCTGATGAAAACAAAATGGGATTCTAGAATACGATATCTTAGCTCGATCTAAAACTTGCATGCAAGTTGCAGATCGAGAGAAGAAAGAATTTAGGAGGACGATACCAATTAAAAATAAGAAAAGGGACAGCTCAAACAGATTTGACCTCCAAGCACAAAAGCTGCTAAGAACGATTCTGGCAAGTCATTGCGAATAGAACATTTGTCAAGAATGGTACTTTGGATATTTAGAGCCACTCCTCCATTAAGAGCTTGTATAACCGAACCCGCATAGCTTATAGGTAAGTTATAATCACTTTATGGAGTAATAGTTTGGTATTACGCAGTATTACACGATCAAAATGTGCAGTGATTGGTCTGTTTAATGGAGGGAGCTATATTTTGTTAACAGAAAAACAGTCATTTCTAGTGCATTCCTTACCTTGGGAATGACAAGTATAGTGTGCAAGCTGCTAATTTTTCCTTCTTCTCTAAATGACTCATCTCCCGCAAGATTGTTGACAACAGGGAAGGGGGCATTGCCCCACTAATTCATCCGAGGCTATATATCTAGAAGTGTTTTAGTCTGTCATTTCTATTCATGGCATAATTTCCTGCTACCCAATCTACACTTAAAGAGCGTAATGCAACAGTTATGTGGTGTACACATATCATGACGTTGTTCTGCACCAGCATATTTTATATTGAAGTTTTGAGCATTTATCATTTGGTAGCTTCCTATTGCCTCTTCTGCACTTTTGTTGAAGATAATGGATTGGAGTTTTCTAATACTAATTCACTTATGCTTGCATATAAGGCAATTTGGCGATGTGGGAAATGTAATTGAAATCTGTTCTGGGAGTAAGCTTCCAAGCCCCCCTTGCTACCTCAATGGCAATGTAACAGGTATTGATTACACATAGCCGACGTAAAAGACGTGGTCATAGAAAATTTCTCATCGGAGCCCCCAAACTCTTCCTTTTCGCTGTGTATCCAACAAGGACCTTCTTCATAGTAAGATGTAGCTGTCACACCTATCAAGACAGGTTGCCGCCCTAAATCTTGAAGGCTGTCATCGTAACTAATTAAAATGTTCCTGAATAGTCAGTGTAGCGTTTAATACATACGCAAAGGTAATAATAAGACGTGGTAGCATCTATATACTTCTCTTTGAGTTTTCATTGTTTCTGGTACCTTGTCTAACGTCTTTGCAGTTCCGAACAGCAATTCCTCGAGTCTCCCCCGCTTTAAACTTAGAATCAGTTCACTTTCATGAAACCAGGTTTTCCTTAATACTTAATACTGAACCAGCAATTTCTTAATAGCTTCCTTGAAAAGTGTTTTATCTCCAAAATATATACTCTATCAAAAATATTCTTTTGAATCCTAGTAACTTACTGAGAGTAAGGGGGACTGCGCCCCATTTAATTCTCACCTAGGGGAAATGAGACCTGCAGCCCTCTCTTCTACACCTCTGGCTAGGAGAGATATTAAATGCTTTAGCTTTTGTTAGAGCGTAGAGTCAGACTCAACCAATGTGTCGTTTGTACTTAACGATCTATTTCTTCTGAGCATTCGATAGCATCTTGTGAGTATGGCAAATAGAGAGTTGTGTCTTTAAAAGCTACCGAGAATTGGAGCAGAAGGGACAGATTTTCCCGGGGCCTAATAAGTTCTAGCTCTTCAAAGTATGGGGGCCTCATTAAGTGAAAACAGCAGAAATTCTCTTGGGCTTGAGAGCTAGGCCCTCTATTTTTCTACTCGCCTCTTTTGTAGGGACTTCTTATTTCTCTTTACCCCAGGGTTTCTATTATCTCTAGGTGTTTCCTGTTTGTCTGCCTCTATTGGCATCATATCTAGCAAACCAGAATCTACCATTTATGTGAAAGACATAGAATCTTCAATGATAGTAAAATTGAACAGCTTAATACGTTGGCACCATGGTAACATCAACACATCCTTCTAAAGTGTGATAATGCGGAAACCAGAGAGGAGTAGATTGGCTAATGGACCGAATAGTACATTTTTAAGAGTTGTGTGTTTCATTTCCACATAGTCAACTTCTATCCTTGTGGTTCAGTTCCACATAGTCAACTTCCATCAAACTCATAGAAAAATGATAAAATGAATCGAAACCTCTTTTATTTACTTATGAAAGCTTAGTCCCTTACCCACAACCAGTGCCTTTTTTGTGAAAACGGAACAGAAGATCCTTTAGCAATTGCGTCAAAGAATTTGGGAGTGGTGCACTGCCTACACCCCTATTAAGTCCGTCCCTGTAAAGTACATTCCCATTGCATAGCGAAAGTCATTGCTTCCATAGCTACATCGACCGTAAGATTTACCTGTTTTTCCCTGACCACAATTCATGATTTCATAGTAACACGAGTGTTTGGTATTCATCATATGAATAATAGATGTCCCATTTTTACCATGCTGATTTTCAAGCAACCATCATTTATTTGTCTACTGCACAAAATTGTTTACATTACCTGACAAGCGGCATCTTGCTTACTGGAAATCTCCAGCAAAGATTGCACCTATTGAAGTGAAAATACATGCCTTAATAGAATCGGTTGCATGAAATTGAACACCATGCTATTTGTTTCTGGAGATGAAAATTTTGAAATATAAGGTCTTGAAAGAAACGTTCTTTGATGAGCAATGAAGGTACACGCTTTAAAAGTTAAATTGTTCCTCCTGCCTTGTACTATGACATTGATATTTAAATGGTGAAATCAAGGAAAAAGACAAATTAAATATCTAACGATAAATAGGGAAGTATACAATCTTTGACAGTAATGCTAGAATGTTATTTTTTATTATAATCTTAACTCATAAAATTGCTACCAAATGACGATATAGATAAACAATATCATTGAATATGTTCCTGCTTTAAGTAGCATTGAATGCATTACAGTCTTAAAGATCTTGATGCTAAATTTCAAAACTGAACTCTACTTTGGTATATAGCAATTTTCAGCTCTCCCACAGATCTGATTAGTTAAGCTTTCTGCATCGCTGGTAAGACGGGATGTTAGGAAGATACTATAAAAATGGGGTTGTAATGTCAGGATTCCATATAGTCATCCTCTGGCGGATAAGAGTGAATAGAAATCGCCCTTTTGTTTACCGTTTTACAGGTAAGGTGGTCTCTAGATAAAATATGGTTCTTGAATAGGTTTCAATGCGGATACTCTATTATAGTATTCATCAGACTTCCATGGTGATAGTTAGAACTCATCGCTCTGTCCGCCACTTTGCCTTGGATTCAAAAAGATGATATCAACGAAATAGGGAAAGTGCCATATCCAAGAACAAAATGGCATGCTGTGAAAAGTTGCATGTTCTATGCAAAAAAGGAAGATATATGTCGTGTTTGAAGAGGGTTGTGGAATCAGTTGTTGAAGGCCTAACAGGCTCGTGAGACAGTCTGTATTCGCCCATGTTTGGAGGAGATTGATTCTCATCTTTATTAAATTGAAAAATATGTGCAAGTTAAAATCAATGAGTATCCCTTGCCAGATTGTGACTGAAATATCAGGTTCGTTTGCAGATTTGGTAGAGGTCAACTAATTTTTTCCCAAAAAGTTAAATCAGATGCTACTTTAAATCATATGGCATTACATACCATTTTTGTGCTTTCTTTCTTCAGCTGTTATATCTGTTAGCGCCCAACAAAGGTGTCACGCCCAGGTAGCTTCAGTCCTTGCAGGCTTTTCATGCCAGCCATAGTTATTCTTTTATGTCATTTGTTCGCTGGGAAAGCAAGAACACAAAAAGTTTGTCAGAATCTGCACAATATCAATGCAAATCTTAAGTGGCCGCAGTAATTTTTCCAGTAGATACATGGTGTTCATTCAGTCTATCCGTGCAGGCAGTGATAGGCAGAATAGCTGCTACCGCAGGCTGCAAACAATTTTGTCAGACATTGATTTCTATAATACTATGTAAGTTAGCTTTATTGACTTTCCTTGATATGAGAAAGGAGCACCCTATGGCATACTATATGTAGCAATAATAGTACTTTATAGTAACAATAGTGCAATATAGCAATAACACAAATAGTAGGATACTAGTCATAAGGAAGACCTTCTGTTTAAAGCAAGGCCAGATTATTTGCTTTCATCATTCTAGATTTTGGTCCTGTTAACTCTCCTGAGCTAGAACCAAGCACATGCAATGACATTGTAAATCCTGGTTTGCTGAACAGAAGGTAGATATTAAACTTACCTTTAACGTCTGCTAATTTGAGCATTTTATGCAAAAATATGGGTCTGTGCATCAGAACCATTATTCAAGATCAGATTTAACGCAAGACATGAAAGCAAGAGCTCCCATAGTTCATTTGTCACCAGAGTTTCCAATGTGAAGGTGAGTTAGCCAGAAGCAATTCTACTTAATACTTTGGAGTCCGGAAGGTAAGAGTAGGGGGATAAATTTCAAGGCTCGTGAAACCAGTGAGAGGAGTCTTTTGGGCTTTTGAGCTTTTGAATTGTGAGGAGAACTTTTAAAGCAAAATGCAATCATCTTTCAATAAGGAATTCATCTTCATTTTGTTCTAAACCGATCTGTTGACTAACTCCCATGTATCCGCTATATTGATGGTGGTAGTAAATGGCGAGCAGGTACTTGTATAGTAATACCGTATTGACAAGTTAAATAAATATGCGCTACAGGCTTTGTTTCAGTTAACCAGAACTTGCAGGTCCTTTGTTTAGTGCAGATATTAGAGGCCACAGTTTTTATCAATAACTTTTTGTCAAAAAAGCTTTTGAAGATCCTTACAACAATGTTTTATGCTTTTGCAACTGGTATGAATAAGAATGAGAGAGAGCAGAAAAGTTCCAAGCAAAAGAATTTAAGGGCCGAATCTGAAAGCTTATATGACTATGATGGTTATGGAAGCGACATTCAAATTGAAAGTAGACTTGTTGGGAATGAGGCAGATGATTTCAGGTATCCTATGCAAACAGTAAAAGATTTTATTGTAATTTTTATCATTTTATATTCTGTTTATCTAGATTTTCTAGTTTGAGATAAGTATGGGAAGACCGTTCCAAGCCATACTTTATACAACCCAAAACTGGGTGGGGTATATGATAGCCACAAGGTGTATCTGACCAATAAGTTACAGTTAGCATGGTATTTCATGCTTCCATACATTCTTTTAATTATCAAGGCTTGAATGTGAAAAGTGTTTTGCACTTGCAATGTAGTCATATATGCGGTACTAAAAAAGTTGGAGATGTAAGCTTACAAAGTAAGCTTGCAACGGCTTAGACCTAAATTTTTAAATGCAAGGTTTACTTATCTTGTGGTGTTTCACAGAATGTACATCTGTTCTTTTCTCAACTTCACTTCCTTAATGATAAAAATTAAAGGATCAATAGCTATAGCTTGTATGCAAATTGGGACTTCAAACTTGCGTGGAAAATTTTTTAGTTTAATCTTTTCACTTGAATAGCTTTTTTGATTCGTTTCTGAAACGAGCCAGTGGATTGAAGTATATCAATGTCAGGTGTTGGCTAACATGACTTCTAAACAACTTTGTCGCTTTGTCTTGTATGGTAAGCCAAATGAAAGTACACTTGTCAACAGGATAATTTTAGAAGCAGCAATATCCTTCATTAAATCTTCTAAATGGTTAGCATAATTATTTTGGGGTAACAAAAGACAGACCCTCCGGACCTCTTGTGTATTTAGTTAAATTTTTCCATCTGGCTCATGCTAAGGATTATGGCATTTTTTCATTCTAATATTCATGCAGTTACTACCATTGTCCTCAGGATGGGTATGTAATGTGTAAATAAAGAGGAAATTGAAAATGGCACTTGTAGTGAGAACTCATTGACTTGCGTCTTTCCTCACTGTAAGTGCTCACAAGATAGAGTAGAGTATCTTCTCATTTCTTTTAAGTATTTGTTTATCTGTAGAAAATATATATCGAATGCCAATCGCAACTGAAAAATTTACTGAGAACTTGATGCCCAATGGCGTAGCGTCAGGGTTTTCCAGGTATTTATTGAATACCCTGAAATTTTCAGGAAAAATAAAAAGCTGCAAGAAACTGCATTGTTAATGGTCATTGAAATGGCAAATGTAGTTGCCTTTTAGCATTTTATCTCTTCTAAACCTCAATATAGGGAAAGCTGAAGCTGCGAGGCCTTAAGAGAGAAAGAAGAACTTCATGCTAAACTTAAAACTGTCATAAATACGCAACGGCCGTAGTCTCACGATCATGCCAGTTGTCGAAAACGATGTAAAGTATTTATGGAAGAATTAAAAGAGAGTGAGTTCCGTGGTTATACATTTTCAGTAGGCAATCTATAATTGCACTTGTGTGCTACTTTTCTTGTAGTAGCAATTGTGAAGACCAGTGAAACGTAAGTTATTCAGTAACCTCCCTGACCTAAGGCGTCTTAGGCCAGCTTATTCACAATCTCTCGCATTGGTTAGGAAGGGCACTATAAGGTGTATTTTTGCTTAAGTGGTGAATACTAATAGATTTCAAACAGCTCTCTAGAGTTATTAAATTCATTGGTCTTTTAAAGTTCGAAACATATGCGTAGTTCAATATTCAGTTCATATTTTTGACAAGGTCATTTTCTACTACTTCTACTGTGATGCGTACTTCCTGTTATCCGATAAAAAGACCTTCCATACGGGATGTTTACTACGCAACCTTTTTTGCCATATTTATGCCCAGGCTCAAGGAGCCACACTCAGCTACACCCAAAAACTTATAGAAACTTATGATAGAATACCCAGTCGAAGAGGTCACGCTACGCCACTATTGATGCCACATAGAGAAGCAGTGTTGCCACTCGACCAATATCATTTTCCCCTACTGTGCACGTGAGATTTACCTTCCTTCATCTAATGCTTTTAAAATGACCCTACCTCCCCTTACTTATCAGAATTGCTTTAAAAATTCGTTTTGTGGTGTGCAAAATCTAGATTATTAGTATGTTCAAAGTAGTATTTTCAAGGGAGTTCTGGTATAAGTGAAACACACTTCTATGTACATAAGGCGCAACAGCTCCAGGAAAACAATCTAGTGTCCTGTATTTGCATAACCCTAGCCAGTAGCAGTTGTTAAAGGGCAAGGGGGAATGTCCCTTTCAGATTTCATTAAGTCAGCAAATTATCAGCAAATTTAGTGCACTAAAGGGTAAATGCAAACTCTGTCAAAAACTAGCGTATTCTGCAAATACTCATCTACTTTTCAAATACTCCGCCACGCTGATTTTTCTTGAAAACCTGCCGCTAACCTTTGCAGTAGAACGTAGAAAGTAACACCAATTCCTAACATAGTTATAAAGCCAGCTTTCAAAAGACAGGCAACCAGACCATAAAGTTACCAATGCTTTTTGCAGAAGTATTTGTGATCATCCTGTCGCAATCAAAGAAACCAGTAGTAAGATGTTCTATAGTTTCACTTTACAGTGCAACAAACAGCTGAGCTGTATTGGGAGGCAATTTGGTTTTGAGCTTTCTTAGAAAAATTATCTATCAGCCACATACCTGCTGGGAGTACAGGGGGCAATGCCTCAAATGACAATCTTTGCATGGTTTTGCCCCCAACAAAATTATTAATCTGGAGATTTACATAATAAAAAAATAAGACTTATGCCCCTCCAAAACGGTTTTGCTCCTCTAGCACACTTCCTCCAGCTACGTACTTGGTTTCAGTTTCATGAAAGTTACAATTACCAAGACAATAAGGTCTACAAAAGAGCATTTTCCAGTGGAAAATGCCCTCTTTGCAGAAGCAATTTATCTAGCATTAAAAACGTTCATTCTGCGATTTTTGAAAAAATCACGTGATCTCAGTCTCCTGACTCTAGTGACGTTTTTCCATAGTTTCTTTTGATTGCTTGGTAGTTCTTGATAGATTTATTTAAGCAGGTAGTCAATTGATGCATCACGTGAACAAATTCCCACATAAGAAAGTGTTCCTTAACTATAAATGATGTTTATTATCTTACATCGTAAAGCATGCTTAATTCCCATACATTTTCCTACACATGGAGACTTCCCTTATAGGTTGCCCCTATAATCTACAGAGAGCCGTATTCACATACGGTAGGGGAATTCCCAAATGCTGTAGCGGTAGTCAAAATAGGGGCGCTGGAAGCACCGAGGCAGCGGGAGCAGCATAGCGCCATTATGGAAATTGCTACTAGTTGTATATTAGAAATACAACTTGTGAAAGGGAAAGTGCTATCAACACTTCAACCCTTGATCACATATCAGTACGCATACTTGTAATCACTCACCTTTTTATTGACTTAGACTCGGTCCTGTGCTAAAACTGCTATCTTTAGGATAGCTTGCAGCAGAGAGGTAATGATGTTTGAGTTGTACAAATGAAACAACAATTGGAAAAGAGTAATTTGCCAGGCCATTGCATCTCTTTGAAGGATAGCGGCAATACCGATGAGTTCTGCCACATATAAACTCGAGTGTACAATCCACGAATCCAAGTCTGGCACGTGACATCAAAAGAAAAAGATCAATAATGACAGGAATTTTTAAACTATGTTCCAAAAGGGACTTCTTCTGAGTTCTAGAGTGCAAGGCTCCGAACATCTTTCCCGGTACAAATCCCTAAACTCCCATTTTCCAATTTCCTGTCCTATTTCAAGGAGTTATAAGAATGCTCATTTCTTCTTTCATTCCAATCATTGTGCTCTTGTTTGGCTCTTTTGTAGCAAAGGCAGTCATCAGAAGCTGGAGAAGCTTAAAAAAAGAGTATTACGCCTAACACTATAAGATTAGGCATATTCTTCATCTTATGATCAACTACTAAGTAAGGCAAAGCATACTACGGTCCACATTTACTAAATTACACAATTAGCTCTAGAGGTTTTTTAAAAATCAATACAATTTGAACATTGGTTTCATAAACGTTTACTTTATTACAAAACTTTTTCGATTATGGCCTTCGCATAAGAGACACCCTTTATACTCCTAAAGTCAAAATGTTCTTCATTACCAAAGAAATTTTTTCGAAACTTATACACATAAAAAGAGTTCATTTTTGAATTATTCCATAGATCTATTCTACACGTTACACGAATGCGACCTGAATTAGAATATATGCATTATCATTAAGTTCTACTTCCTGAAGAAAACTTGAACCTCCTACAATTCCTAGCTTTCACATCTCTTTTTAAAAGAGACATGCAGTGATGAAATAACTTTTTTATTTCAGTTTGCTCATAGGAGGGTTGATGCAATCTATTGAGAATGCTCGTTGTCTCAACCAATTCTATATCAATAGCTCATTTTGGAATTAGCAAAACTTAGCACTTCTAACCTTATAGTGCATTGCTTTTGTTATATCCTGTTCTCTCTTTGTTTATAGCGAGCAATTGATAAGCATTCAGGAAAAAGAGCTTGAAGCGCAGAGAGATAAAATGGGCAGTTCCTCGTCAATGCCATCCGCAAAACGTGATGTGGAGGATAAAGTTACAGAAACAGTTAAAGATGCACCCAATGCCAATGGTAGTAAGCAAAGTGTCAAATCAAGAAAAGGTAAAGACTAAGATTATACTGAAAATGAGATAACGCACAAAGTATGCTAAAGAATTTCTTTTACTTATGAATAAAAATTTGCCTTATCGAAACAACAATGTTAAGCATTGCAAGAAGTAGCAACAGCCTAGCCATCACTTACCTCATCATGCTTCGTAGCGTACTTGGTGATTCCCTTGTCAGCTCTCATTTGCACAACTGTAGAAATTAAAATGCATTTCCACCAGTAAAGTTATAAAAATATCAAAGATTCTCAAGAACCTCATTGGTAGGCTTCTCTGAAGGCCTGACATTTCACCCCGGGCATTCATCTGTACATTGATATGATAATGACAATCTTTTGAATATCATGCCGCGTAACATTACAGATGGTATTCAGGAGTAACTGTGTATGGGGTCATGCATGAATGACGGGCAAAAGAGAGGAGGTTTAGCTGAATTTTAAGACTTTTAAAGGGGAAGTTCAGGGAAAAACTAGAATTTGAAAACTTGTAAAGAATGTCGTAAAACCTCATGTCTAAAGTGCTTTTGTTCTCACTTCCTTACTTCCGCTGATATTCCCCTTGTTTTACGATAAAACCGACCTCGTGCTAGGACGTCATTCTCACCTTTTTGCAAAATAGAAATTGTTGTTACACTGACGTCCTTACGTGCAAAAAGACACTGAATCACTATGTCTTTACAGGCGGGCAAGAGGTATTACAAAAGCATAAATACATCGAAATAGAACTGCAAATATATTTTTTGATTGTTCTGCAAACCACTTGTGCTTCAAATGGCTGAATAAGACAAGGGGACATCAAAAGAAACTGACGTTGAAGCTAGGGAATTGGATGACACTGAAGTGCTTTACAGATTAAAGCCGTTTTATATGAAAACTACGTAGTACCTTCAGCTTTGGAAAGTTGACCTATTGACAGAGTCGGGAAGTCTCATTGGCAGTGAAACTGAAAGAGAAGGAATTGGCAATAGCAACTTTTGTGAAAATAGAAAGAAATGTTGCCCGATGGAAAATTTATACAGAAAGTTTGGGCTGTTCAGGTACAACTGAGATTCCTGAGCATTTGCTTACAGTTAATGGCTCCGAAAGGATAATTATTTTCAACAAGAGATGTTGAATTTTCTCCAAATATGGGTCATTATGATCGTTACAAAATTCTTTAAAGTTGGTTGTTCATATATATAGTTTGTTAAACTAATTCATACCAACTATTTACAATAATACAAAATTTAAATATTTCTAATCTAATTTTTTTCTTAGGATCTCACTATAGCCTTATTCACAGATCTTGCAGTTGCATTCATCCCCATTCCATACTTTGGTTTTTCTTTTAAATATCGCAGTTGAGGTCACATTTTCTACACCATTGGGTAGCGTGTTCCAAAGACGAACATCTCTGGATATGAGAGAATCAGCTCCAATTGTGTTTGTTTTTAACTTTGGTATTTGCAATAATATGTTTGTTCGTAGTTCATATTTTATATCTCTCTTTTCAAAGAATTTCCACATGAAAGATGGGTCTTCTTCTGATCCAAAGCGTTTCCTTATCAGTGGTGGTCCTATGGGGGCCAGAAGGAAACAGCCCCCAGATGTTTTTCTTGGCTCCTTAGTTGCCCCCCCACTTTTCTAGAAAGATATAAAATTTTTAATTTCGACTATACTTATTACTGCAAATACTCGCGACTTAGGAAGATGTACAAGGAATGAACATGGTACTTCTATACTGTTACCGTACTTTAACTTATATAAAGCGTCTCTCTAGCTTTCTTTGTGTCTTTTGTCTTTGCATATAAGCATTTACTAATAGTAGACTTCTAAATGTTAATGGACATATTGCGTTTGTATTTTCCGTTATGTTATCGTCCTGTACTCTTATTTCTTTCTTTTTGCCTGCACTCCTTTACTTTGCACTTTCATTTACACAGCTTTTTCATGTATGAAGGGCCAATGTCTGTATTCACAAAGGGCGTTTTCTCAGGGAAAAAAGGAGTGATCAACGAAATTTTCTGAGGTCGAAGCCCCCAAACCCTCTTTCTTTTGCTTCACGCACAGGGACCATGGCCTCCGTGATTTTCCAGCTTGAATCGCCCCCTGTTCCTTATATAGGAAATTTTGTATGGATTTATATACACGACGTTTTGTAAGAAATTCGTTTATAAGAACGTAGTACTCGTTTGTTCAAAACGTTCAAGACTGGATTTTTGAGACCTAAAAAAGTCTATAAGTTAATGTGTATTTGAAGCTCGATTATTTGTGCATAAATTATTATGCATGATAACTTGGCTACGTTGCACCAGTAGCTAAGAATTGCCAACTTTTAAACTTTACATGAAGAATTTTTACTTCCCAGCAATGTTTATGCACAAAAACATTTAAACTCAAAAATTCTTACCAAGAACGTCTTTAGAACGTTTTAGTACTGGGTAGAAAAAAGTTTTCTTACATTGTCGCAATTTGTACAAAAGAAAATAGTTAAGACTGGTACTCACTGGGCGTTTGAGTGCGCGCGATCCTGAGGGTGTAACTTAAACCCTAATGAGTACTGGTAGTACGTTTAAATTCCTGAGGGCACGCGCTCGAAAAAGCTTCAACTCTCAGATCAAAAATTTTTGATCTTGGCATTTAAAGTTTTCAAGTGCTGATGAATCTAACACCTCATCACACAAACATTGATTGATCAGAATGCGGTTGTGGACATTTCCTGCGGAACTCCCGCTTATTTGAATTGTTACTTAGATTTGAACATCTAAAAATATTTGCTAGAACTTGAGAGAAACACAGGATAGCAATATGGCTTACAATAGCAAAGGATTGTCACTTTTTGAAGAAAAGAAATTGTCAGAAAATTTTCGAAATTTTCCAGTACTATACGATAGGTCCAAAAAGGGATTTAAGGAAAGAGGTGCAGTAGAAAATGCTTGGACAAAAGTGGGAAGGTCATTAGATTTTATCGATAATTGGGATGATGCAAAAATTTATTCGAAAATTTCTAAATGTTTATCTTTCTTCTCAATTTTGGTTGTACCAAGCTTAAAAGATGTCCAAACCTATCAGGAGTCATTCGCAAGTATCGAATTAAATAATCAAAACTGTTTCGCTTGTTTTCTTTTCATAACACCTTTAATTCTTCTTAATTGCGAAAGACTTTTCAAAATTTATAACTTTTTCTTCAACCTTTCTAGGCTCATCGCTACCCTCAGTTAATACCAGGTGTTTAAAACTTTATGTAGTGAGTATGTCTACGGGTTTAAATTCAAAGATAAACCCTCAAGGGCGCGCGCACTTAAACGCCCAGTGAGTACCAGGCTTTAGAGGCATGAGCGGCTTTCTCTATGATTATGTCGAGTATTTCAAGAAGTGAACATCGGATAACATCGTAGCTGAAATTTTGTGAATCTCTAAAAGTCACCATTGGAAATAAAAGCGACTTTCAGAATAATCAAAACAAATATTTGCAGTTCTGTTTTGCTATATCGATGCCTTTGCAATACTACTGGTTCACTGTTAGTTCACATAAATGGGTATAATATTCCCAACTTATGTAGTTAAACCTAGTCATTCAGTGTCTTTTTGCACGTGAAGATGTCAGTGCAAAAGCAACTTCTATCTTGCGAAAAGGTGAGAATGGCGGCCTAGCACGAGTTCGATTTCGTCGAGAAACAACTGGGAATATCAGCGGAAGTGCGTAATTGGGAACAAAAAAGTTTTAGGTCATGGAGTTTTACAACATTCTCCACAACATATCAAATTTTAGTTTTTTCCCGAACTTCCCCTTTAAGACGATGTAGAGGTGGAGGAGAAGGGTATTTACGCAGTAGACATCAATTTCTAGCTTTTGCTTTCATTTACATGCAGTTCATTAAACTAGAGTTCAAATGGAAGCCTAGTACTTCAGCAGACCTTTCACCACGAGAGTATTAAAAATATCATTTTAAGTTATTTCTAAATTTTTGAAAAGCTAAAATAATGCATTTTAGGAGATTGAGGACAAGAGATATGTTGATATCATTTACAAGACATTTCCTGCAATTGTTACTTATCTTATGTTATATATCTACTAAACTATATTCTTTAAAACAGGTCAAATGTCTCAATTGGTTGCTTTAATTATGTGTGTTGGAGGGGGTCATTGGAATGGGAGTCTAAAGATTTAAGACTGTCTCCTACAAGGGGAAGTGCTCAAAAATGGGAATTTCTTTAGACGTCATAAATCTACTACCACTTTAAAAATTCTGACCCAGGAGAGTTTTCAGGCGATGCTATGCAGCGCAGCTTATTTGTGCTTGTAGGGGTTGTTAATGATTCTCGAACAAAAAGAGGGATTTTAAAGGCCTTTTTGCTAAAATGGTGCTGAGAGTTTTTCTCCTCATTACAACAATTTATTCTGAAACATGATACAAGTACAATAACACGCACGGTTGAAGGCTGCTTGGAGTGAAATTAATGATTAGAGTTGCCTCATGTTTCATCTCGGATGTTAAAAATTAAGTCAACTGAAATTAATTTCATTCACAAGATCTTAAGGCCTCGTTTCAGGCCAGATATTCATCTGAAATCTGATGCGATAATGACCATTTTCTGGATATTTTGTCTTGCAACATTACAAGAGATATTCAGGAGAGATCTCTTAAGAGATTGAATTCTCTCGTCAATGCATTCAATTTCATTTGATTTATTCCAAATATCTGGTATAACATGAGATCACTCTGACAGAGGTCATTTCTTTACTCCATGTGGTTTTCAACCTAGCACACATATAGGTGTATCCGTATCATGTTGGAACGTGAAGTCTTGAGAAGGTAAGAGGGCAACTCTCAGCACAGCTTTTACTGAGTGTACTTCAATACTTTACTTTGACGAGAAATGCAAATATAGGCAGAAAATGAAGAGGGCGCGAACAAATTGCGTTGTATTTGCTGACATTCTCTTTCTTTTTCTTAATGTACATTCTTGGGAAAGGGTGAGTAGACCCTACGTTTTACCGCCAAAGATGGGCACCACTCCTACCATTCCGCTTGGAGTTTCTCATATATCAGAATTTACAAAGCAAGGTTTCTCCCGAATATCTGTTGTCAGGCCACACGGTAAGATAGGGAGAAAGAACTCATTGTCGGATCAAATTCCTGATGAATATCTAGCGTGTAAGAACGCCTTTTAAATCTCTTAAGGCCGGTTTCCACTTAAATGAATGCACCGATTCGACCGAGGCGACATGAGGTTGGTGCATGCTTAGTAGGTCCAGATGTGGATTCCCCCTCGACTGCCCAC
This sequence comes from Cassiopea andromeda, assembly GCA_018155075.1. Lineage (NCBI taxonomy): Eukaryota > Metazoa > Cnidaria > Scyphozoa > Rhizostomeae > Cassiopeidae > Cassiopea > Cassiopea andromeda. The sequence goes on from WIPJ01000503.1 coordinate 132,031, forward strand.
GATCGAATCGGCTAACTAAGAAGTTCAAATGACTTGAACTTTTCTATCGGTCGAAAATCCCCTTCTAAGCATGCATCAACATCGGGCCGCCTCGGCCGAATAGGTGAATTTTTTAAGTGGAAACCGGCTGTAAGACCTCAAATTCAAAATTCAAAGGGAATGTTGGGTAAAGAGAAGTAAAAACTAGTGTGAGCATAATTAGTAAATATTTTCTATTTATCTGCTACAATTCAAGGCTGATAATATGTTTCCTTGTAGATAACCTTTTACCACACCTAACTTCAATGCAAGCAGCAGTTGTGAATGGTGCTGGAAATGACAATGATGAGAATGCATTGAATGACTTAGGAATCATCTCAAATTCACACAGTAATAGAAGGATTGGCTCTATCAATAGTATTAGAACGTCACCAAGAATCATTCAAGGGATCGATTCTGGCAACAGTAATGGAGATGGTACTACAAACAAGGGAGATGCATTACCAACAGGAATGATTTCAATGTCAATTGAAAATGAAAAATATACCAATCACATGGTAAATAGAAACAACACTGGTATCATGGAAATTCCAAAAAGATGCTATTCAGATGTGACTCTATTGGGAAATTCGTTTGAAAAAGCAGCAAAGAACAATAAAGACGCATCGAAAAGAAGCCAATCTGAAAGGGATTTACCTGAATTTGCAAATTATCAGGAAAGATTGCCATACGAAGACAAGACTGACAGGTTACCTGAATATGCTACATATAGGGTAGCAGAAAATCCTTTTGTAGACCAGATCAATTCTTCTGGCTTTGAAGGATCAGCTGAAGCCAATAAAGGTGCGTAATTCTCCATCAAATTTGTGATAGATTACCATGAAAAGTTAGTAGCTTCATGTACAAAACAGGCCCCAAAAATCCATGGGAGGCTCTAAGTAAATAAATTTTTCAGACTTTTGTATCACATTGTTACATGCATTAAGCTCAGTAATCTGCGTAAAAAGTCAGGATTCTGTACAGAAATAACAATGCAAGCATACCTTCAAACGCGTTTATAGCAACCAAGGAATTCTTTAATAAGATCGAGTTTTAGCTGTATTACAACTTCTTTATTCTGAGGTAACAGTATTGTTTTCATTGCAATTACAGATCAGTAATTTCTTTTGTAATGCTTGTAAAATCAGATAACAATGTTCTGCGGATATTCCAGCTCGATTGGGAGTGAGGAAAAATCCAGATTGAGTGGAAATCTGGATAAATGGAAGGACCAGTTTGTGAAGCATAAAATGAAGTAGAGGTTGACATAATGTAACTAAAGCTTGAATTTAATCATTCTTAGATACTTCCTATGACTACACATAATATTTTCTTCAGTTATTATAAATTAACTGGAAACAATACAGCATCGGCAGTGGTCTAGCTATGATCGGCAAACACTTCACGCAAAAACGACTGCTAGTTAGTGAAATAGTTATAAAAAAGTCCACTATATATGGTGTGTTATGTCTGTCGGATTTTCATTGCATGGTAGTAACTGTTTAAAAATGTGGTTACTTAAAAAGAACTCACAAATTCCAGAGATTACCGAAAATGCAGTATTGATAATTTAAGAAAGGGTGCAAATACTTAACTTTCAAAGTATATCCCAGTGGGTACACTAAATTGTCATATTTTTGACTCGGTTGTCAATATTAAGAAAAATACGTCAGAGTAAAGCGATGGACCTTTTGTGGCAAAAGCATTAAGGAAAGCCATTGTTTTGCGGTCAAAATTGCGTATAGGTATAATAAAATTAAGAAGGAAGAAAACAAAATTGCTTTAACAAGCAGAGACGCTGGTGCGTTAAACTTGTACGTAAGACCAAGTGAAACTATAATCAAATCCTGATCTAATGTAATTTCCTGACAGTGACAAGTATCAACTCACTCTAATTTGCTATGATGTCATGCGGGTTTCCAACATAGCATGACATATGTTACTAAAATAATCATGAATAGGGCAAATCTAATTCTGATCTCATACAACCGTTATTTGGTCACTTTGTAGCCTGCAGGGTGAAATAAAAGAGTCATTTGGACCTAGATAAAAAATTGTTCTACACTCCCCTCACAAAAGTAATGCACTGCACAGGTTGCTCAAAAATGGCAGCCACAGTAAGTGACTTTTACCAGAAGTATAAGTTGCCGAGTCTATTACTGATAACGTTTAGGCCCTTAGATCTTGAAATTGCCGGGAAAAGACGAAGAGAAGTGCTGACAACACTTTTTTGAACACAAAAATAAATGTCTTAGCCCTTATTTTCATTTTTGGTTTGTAACACTCTTCGTGTGATAGTTCCCTTTTTCACCATGTGGGAGAACGTGGAGAAAAAGGAGAACTATCACACGAAGACCAACTCACTGTTGTAATATTGATGAGAAAATGGCCATTCATTTCCTCAAATTGCTAAAGTTGCTGGATTTCCACTGTTCTACGTGTATAAGAATATTCAATTCATTCAAAAAAACTGGCTCAATTCACCAAAAGCAGAAAACTGGGAGACCAAAAAAATTAAAGAAAGAGGAGAGAGATTGATGTGCAGAGTTGCAAGGACGCAACGATTTTGCAGGATGAACGCTATTGCAAATGAAGTAGCGACTGGTTTTCCGGCCAAAAGTCCATACGCAGCCTTAGTAAGGTGCATTCTTCATAAATATGAAATAAAATGTTAAAAAAGAAATCGTAAAAAGATGTCATTGTTTCCGACTAATACCGATTTGGATTGGAAAGTGATTGCAAAACACTTACCATTTGGCGAATATCTAAAGAAGCTAGCAATACTGAATTTTTTTAGCCCACTTTAAAAAATTCAGTTTCTGTTTTGTTTTGGGGGTGCATTGGGCCTTACGGCGTAGGTCGATGGGTTCGATGCCATGGTCAAACCAACGCAGTAAAATACATCGAAATTCTGCAGGACAACCTTTAGCAGTCAGTAAAACAAATGTCTGGAGAAGAAAAAAGACCATTCATCTTTCAACATGATAATGCACCCCAACACCTTGCCAGAAGACCAAGATTTATGCAAAATTGCGTGGGAATTATGTGCTTCCATGGCCTGCAAACAGTCCCGAACTTAACATTATCGAACATGTTTGTTTGTTCGTTAAAAACAAACTAAATAATGACCCTAGATGTCCTCCAACAACGAGAGAAGAACTTGTTGCCCGAATATTTGAAGAATGGCGAGGTATACCTCAGAGTTTTATTGCCAAACTTTACGACTCAATTCCATGTCGTCTCGATGAGGCTCAGAAAATGCGTGGCTACCCGACAAAATATTAAAATATAGTGATTGTTGAATGTTGCAACACTATTTATTTTGCATATTTGTAATGTTTAGTAACTGATTTTGAGGCGTTATAAATTTTTTGTTCAAACAATGGACTTAATTCTTATAGGACGCATTTTAATTTGCATATGAATAGTTGCTGACGCCAAATCCGCCATGATTAACTTGCAAACCTACGCAAGACTTTTGTGCGGGGAGTGTATTATACGACCGCATTACAGAACTATAGTTTGTAAACATTTTGTTTATGAAATTTGATGAAGTTTTATCTCTGAAGCACTCTAATAATGCACCGCATGACAGGCATAACTTCTAGCTTTTGCACTGGGGCACTTGCATGGTTGAGAGTAATAGCACTCCCTCGAAATCGACTCAGACCTTACACCAGCCTATTTCAAACGTTGAAAATTCAATTAAATCGCTTTGGCGCTGCTGGGTAAGTTTTTTTTCATGTGCCCCATCCCTTGTCCAGTACATCAATATTCTTACTTCCTCCCTTTTTGTTCAATACATCTACAATGTATCATTCATAGAAGCCAATTCTCAGATATATTGAGTTACTCAAAAAAGATAGTTAGCTTTTTCCATTTGTAGCAACAAGCATTTTTTAGGATCTTTTCTTTCCTAGATAATTACGATCAAACAATTTCTACACCTCCCAGCCGCCGAACAGGTTATGCCAACAAGACGTTCCATGGATTACCTCCACTGCCATTAAAGGAGTGCAAGTTTGACTTATCTGTGCAGGAACGAACATTTTCTGCTCCAACTTTGCCATTTGTTGATGCAGATGGCCATGAACATGGAAGTTGCCAAGTAAAGCAACGGCCAGGAAGCTCAGGTGCTATGCTGAAACTAATTAGATCATCTCAATCTCATCACAAATATGCAATCAAACATTTTCAATGCCTGTTGAAACATTATTTGATAGAGTTTATCATCTTGCAGTAAAAGTTATTTGCCAATATATCCTCCAAGCTTTTGTTTTCTGCAGATAAAGCGTACTATATTTCTCACTATATCATTAAGAATATTAAGAACGCTCTACTTTAGCCTTTGAGAGTCAATTGAGAATTGTGTTGAACTAGAGCTGATAGTACAAGCCTGTGAAGTGAGGCTTGCTGATTATCACAGCTTCCGCTACTTTTCTATACTAAATAAAATATTTCATTTGCTGTATGCAGGAAGTCAGATAGTTGCAGACAGAAAAAAGGAGTTTGCAAGCCAAGTAAGAAATGAATTAATTGACAAAAAGGCTCTGCTGCTTGATAGCAAGTTGACTCCTGTTCAAAAAGACATTGATGTAGATGGATTGTCTAATAACAGACGAAGAAATTCATTCGACACATTTTCAACCGATATTGAAATTGAAGAGAACGCTGATGAGTCTGAAGTATCCGAGGATTTAGGGAAAAAGCCACGCTGGCACCCGCCTTGGCAATTAAAGCAGGTAATTCATTTGCAAAAATTTACAAGAAACCTATCTGAAAATTAGCTAACTCAATATGTGGCATAATTTTCACTGTCCAATAAAATGATGCAAATATTATTGCTTGCATAATTCACCCAAAAATGCAAACTAAGCCCCTCAGTGCAGTTTCAGACAAAAAAAGCAGGAAATCAAACGTTCATTCATAAACATGCTTGCAGTTCCATGCATTTTTGACGACTATTATTTGCTATTACACTCTTCATAAAATAAATATAAAACAGTCTCCTGCTTTTTAATACATTACAAGACGGGCCCCTGTTATTTATTCCAAAGTCTCCTGTTATTTATTCCATTCAGTCATCAACAACGTACTTTCTCCTTTAGCTTGATACCAGTTTTAGAATATATTAAAACGATGTTCATCTATGCGACAAGTATTAGTTAATTTGCTAAATTTTATGAAAAGAACATACTAACTGGCAGTTACTATCGCACCACATAAATTTCTTCAGCTAAAAGATCGATAATGTCTGGAAAGATCTTTCTGCATAATCATCAAGAAAATGTAGAAATTTGGTGTAGATAATATTCTAACTTTTATTTCAGGAAATCATCGCTCATAAAGATTCAATTCCAGTGTTGGCAATTGAGCCTAGAAACAGATGGTTTGCTTCTGGCTCAACTGACCGCTCTATGAAGGTATCATATCACATTCACATAACTGTTTCATTCCAAGCACACAAATAACTCTTTGCCAGTTTATTAGCAGCCGGTTAGCAAGATTTTATCAAGTAATATGCAATTTACAAACAAATTGCAAAGGAAATTTATTTTTTAAGGAAAATAACATAACTATCTTGCTTGGACTCTGCTGATGCGTGTTAAGTACTGTACTGAGATCAAAAAAATTTGTAAAGTATGTCTCTCCTCTCCCATTCCATCATACTACCTTTGTGCATCTAGGGGTACGTAAAGTAAAACTTGATAACTGAATACAAGCAATATACAGCACATTACTATCACACTAGAAATTTCAAGGGGAGCTTTGAGCAAGACATCCAAGAACAGAGAACGTTTTTCCACCGCTCAAGAATAATTGACTATAAAGATAAGCTGAGATTTTACGTTAATCAAAGTAAATCACCATCTTTCAATAGCAGTTCCAAGAAGTTCTTAAAGTACTGCTTTTTTAGGAAAAAATTCTTACCTTTACATCTGGGCCTAGTTATTTCTTTGTATATATAAAATTTGACACGCCATGAGCTACAGTAGTCTATTGGCTCTGCAATTTGAATTTCCCTAGAATTTACTTGCCTCTCAGATTCATTAGTGTCGTGCAACGCTTCTTTATCATCCTTGTTGGTGAAACCAAAGTGGCTCTTCTTTGTGTGTGAGTACACCTGGCATTGATATTACAACACCATCGCTTCCGCCTTCTCCAAATTGATACAAACCTCCATCTCATGCTTCCAGTGCGAATTTCACATCAATCTAACGCCGGAAATTTATCTCAGTATTCTGTTGTAAAGTTATGCTAGGGCTTACTTCTAAATGATGTGGCCAAGTCATACGCGAGAACCTCTGGATATCTTTCTGCAAATCATATAATTGAAGATTAAGGCTAAATTAGGAATTTACTCGCAAGAGTTTTAGCTAATTTTACTCGCAAGAGTTCAATGTGCATAACTATGATTCGGACGTGTTCCTTTGCGTTGTAGGTCATTTTGGATTTTGTATAGTAAAATTAACTTGCTATTGTCTGTTTTTCTCATTTGGATTTTGTATAGTAAAATTAACTTGCTATTGTCTGTTCTATCTTAAACCATTGTGCTTAACTTTATAAGGTAGAGTAGGTGTGTTCTATTGCTGTAAGCAGTTGCATTTGGATATGAGGCTTTCTAGTGCTGTATTGTTAAAGGTTAGAAGCGAATCGTAAAGGTCTTATGCCGCTCATTCGGTTGAATTAGCCAAAGAGTGGATTTGCAGACGACTCTTGTGAGCTCCGTCTAGTTTATAAAGCATACTCTAACTTATAGTGTTGTCAGTTATGCCACCATAGCATATTTCAATATGTCCATGGGTGCATGTTATACAGGCAAGCCCTAATATATCCGAAGTTGGCTAAGCAAAATACCTTGCGTACGAAGGAAACCTCTTGTGCCTCAGCGTATCAGCCAAATAAAGTACCTTGGAATTTTGAACTGCTAAATGCATTTGCTTATTGTAGACAAAACAGCGGAGGAACATTACTAGATTACGATCTGACGTTCTTCTACATATAGAAACACCATTTTGTTCCGTTAAGCTCCGCAAACTACTCGCTAACCAATACAGAATTAGAAAGTCTCTAAAAAATGGTAAGGCCTACCAAGTTTGATCTCCTCTTGGGGTTTTCATTTCACCTTCACATGCGTAGGAGATCATGAGAAATGATGTTCATTGTAAGTGATATTTATCAATGGAGGCATTCATTTAGGTCTGTAAAAATGAATGACATACAGAAAACTAAGGAGTGCTTCGTAGTACAGGCCTTGTCTATTATACTGGCCGCCACAGAAGTAAACTTAAGAGCTCTTGCTATCTTTGGAGTAAAGCCTCTTTGGATTTCTGCTTCAATTCTATCATCTTGTTTAAGAAACTAGAAAATAGAATCCCGTATGGTGTTGGATCTGCTTTTTTGTAGTGGATTTACCCTTCAATCATTCATGCTTGCAAATTCTGTTACCAATACGTGTGAAAAACTTGCTGGACGTGAAGTTTATCTTTTTTGAATTGCGCTTCATTGAGTGAACAGCTTGCTTTATTTTTGTTTTGTTTAAGTAGCCTAACATCTTCATCTTCAAAGCAAGATCAATGCAAAAATTGCGTTGCATTAGAACAGTGTTTTATATTCAACAAATGGTGACAGAAAAGTAATACTTCGAAATTAAAAAGGTGATTCCACTATGAAATTCTTGGTCTCAGCCTTTTTGGATCTGACAATTATCATTTTTTACTGCACATTCTCTGTAAATTCCCCAATTTCTTTAAAGGAATCCGCCCTTACATAGACATTACCTTCGGATAGAACTCAAATTTGCGATCAAATATTGCAAATAAAAACGGTCCCAAATAGAAGCTGCTTTTGGATCTGTAGTTTTTATAAATTCGCTTTCAAATATGAGCCAAGGATTTATATAGCAACCTTAAACAGACAAGAGCAAGTACAGCCTACTCAGACCCCGTTAACACGAGTACGGTTCCACAAAAGTTCACTTAGGCGTCCCCTTCACGCAAGACCTGTGTAACTGTACTCATAAAAGGTCACCTAGCTGAACATTTTTGAGTTCACCTAATAAGTGAACTTTTATGGAACCAAACTCTTCCGGTCTCGTATGAACGCTGGAAAGTGAACTTTTCTGAGTTCAGTACCGCATTGAGGCTGTTATTCGGTCACAAGAGGTAGAAATAACAGTTAAAATGAAGGATAACAGTCAATTGGCAATAACATTGATGTGAATTCTAAGCCTCCTTGTTAAATATATCTAAAACGTCAGTGCTCTAGAATGCTCTTTAACTTTCTTCAAAGTTCTTTTTAACAAATACTGAGACTAAAATACTTGCTTTATTTTAGATTTGGGATATAAACAATGGGAACTGCAGATTGACTGTCAAAGTACACAAAGCTGGAATTAGAGCTCTAGCGTTTGGTAGCACCGGCCACAGATTTATTTTTTCAGCGGCAGATGATAGGCAGTTAATTTGCACAGATATTGAAGTAAACAAGGTTTGTTACTTAAGGTGGATTTTAATTTCGGCATGCAAACAGCCTGATATTATTATATTCTGTTTGCAGATTGATAGAGTGGCCAGTAAAAACAACATTATAGGAAAAAGTTGGATTTTTTTGAAAAGTTGGATAGCCCTTTGACAACCGGCCATTCAAATATAGTACCTCCAGGATCGATGACGTTCTTTGAGAATAGTCTTTGTACTTTAGCCAATCAAATTGACTGCATTTAGAATACCTTACTATGATTGGTTAGCGATAGAGCTTTATTATAACTTGACGTTCTCGAACGAAGACAACTTCAACAAGAGGTGTTGCCATGCAAAACAGCAAATGAGATTTAGAATGCAATCAGCGACAGGAATGGTGCTCAAAGAGGGTAATAACATGGAATGTAATATAGATAATGATGAAGTAGGCAATTCAAACAGAGAAGAGTCAGAATTTCACGGTTCATTACTAGGAGACGGCAATGAGTTGGCTGAAATTATGTAATTGGGAAGGAAAACAGGCATTATTCAATGTAGTATTATCTATTTCCACTTGAATCGCTGGCAGCGTAATACCACGAAAACATTCAAAACTTATGCTTTGTACTTCGCGATGGAATTAGGCTCTTCAAGTGTATCACACTTTCTGAGCCATAGTCAAAAATAGTTAGGGCATTGAACTCAAATTTTGAAAATAAATTCATTTTATAATATATTTAACACATGTTTTGGCATTTTGCATTTATGATTGAAGTTTCTGAGAACTGGCTAGTTAGAGACAGATTTTACATATACTCTTAAAAAGTTTAGGAGACACTACCCTATATTTATGAAATACTGAAAATGTTTCATAGGATATAGAAAACTATTAGTACTGCTTACATCCTTGGCTATTACAATAGATATAACATTGCCGAATTGGCCTAATGCATCAAGAGTTATTTAATTTTAACTGCCTGTATCCAAAAATAAGTTTGTTCCGATCGGGCAATCACGGGATAGATAAAATTAGAGATCAGTCACTACATATGATGGGGTATGAGGCTGAAGAGCCGTCTGAAAAATTGCAGATATTTTTGTTGTCCCACTCAATTTCTCACACGGTTAAGAGCTACATGCTGCCCTCTAAATCTCATGGAAACACATAACAAATTTCATAAATAATATATACCTTACTGCATACTGTTTGAACTAAATTAAAATCAAATACCATTTGTCGATGTTGACATAACTTGTCCAGCAGTAAGGGATGCCGGAATGACAGAGGGGCAAAGGGAGCCTACAGCAGCAAAAAGATACCAAATGCTATCGGCAGCAATGTGAGCCAAAACAATTGAGGGCTGCCAATGGGACATTTTCATCTCATCCCTTTGCAAGTGCTGTATTTCTCGCAATCACATATATATTTCTCTTTTTCAATTAAAACATTGCTTATTAAACTGGCTTATTTTATCTCTATTGTATCATGTTAATGCTTGGAAAGCAAGCTAATGGATTTTAATAGGGCACTTTTGTCCCATGTTCCCCAAAATGTTCCACTCTTCCCCCTCTCAGGTGCCACTGCCAATAGGTGATAGCACAGAAAAAGCTGAGCTGGAAATTGAGACAAAATTATCTTCAGGTTTAGTTATGAGTTCTTCAGCTTTCAAAAGCAAAAAGTGGGAATTAGAAAAAATGCAGAAATAGGTAGAGGAAAATTGGCAGTTTCTATCAATTGTCTTAATGTCAGATGACGTCATGTTCATCTTCTTAAAGGCGTATTGAAATAAATTATTGTATTGATGGAACAAGCTAACTCACCGCAAGCCAAATTTATTAAGAAAACCAAAGCCATTATTGGGAGCAAGCCATAAGAAGCAAAGAACTTTTCCCGAGAAGACATAAAAATTATTATTCTTGGAAGTAGCATTTATTACAGTTAATAGTGATGCTCTCCTCAAATTTACCATTGGGAGAGAGAGAGAGCTTGAGCTAGCCTAATTCCCAGCGTATTTCATCATGCCAATATAAAATAACAGAAAAGCAGAAAAAAGTTGAATGTGTCATTAATTGGTGCTATGCTATGAAATGAAGAATTGAAGAGAAAAACTGGACAAAGAGACAATTCTTTCAATTTTGCAACAGCATAGTCAAAGCCCTTACAACAGCAATTGCCCAAAGCTCACCTCCAGTTGCTACTTTCAAAAAGCAGTGCTACAAGATTAGGTAAATTTATTAGTTGTTTATTAGGTAAATTTATTAGGTTAAATTCAGTTGGCATCAGGGCATTTGATAGAAGTTGCCCATCATGCCCTACATTCTCTGCTAATTTCCTCCTAATGCTTCTGAAAACTGAAGATTGTATGAGTTAACCTGAACACCTTTTTCTCAATTTCAACCTGAACTTTTTCTGCGCTACTAACTATTGGATGAAGTTTGTTGCCATCAACAAATGCTATTTCATTTTAATCTATCTGTCAAGTTTTCTGGAAAATAGATTTACGGGGGAATGTGGTGGTGCATATAAGGTGTTTGATATTGAGAGTGAACTAAAAAATATCTGCACTCTTCCAAACATAGCTTCCCTCCACCATAACAAATTACTAGTCCCTAGCAATGGGCCTAATTTCAATGTCAAAGTTCATTTTCCTTGCTTGTTCTTCCTTCCTGGATTCTTCATTGTCAAAGATCTTTCAGTATAAGTGTAAAATAGCGAAAGCTTCAAGACCGTTGCTAATAAACAGAGTAGCATAACAATCGAACTATCTCAAAACGAAGTGAGATAGCCAAACTGTTTTTGTGAAAGAAATGTGTACGTCACTCATTGATTGGCTTTAGCAATCCAGCTTTAAGAACCATTTGGTATAATCTAAATTACACCGTTTGCAGATTGTTGCTCATTATCCTGATCAATCCTCCGTGATATATGACATGGCTATGTACCGACCTGCCGAACTATTGGTCACGTGTGGCAGAGACAAATATGTGAAGATCTGGGATACAAGAGAGAAGAAATGCGTGAAAACAATGAGAGGTCATATGAACACTGCATCCTCTGTAGCCATTATTCAGAACAGTGGTCAGGTAAGACTTTCCTCCGAAAATCTATTAACTAGAATTCCAGGTCTAATCTTGGTTGAATTTTGTCCAGATTTTTAAAAGAGCTCATGCGTAATTAAGTCAGCCAGTGTTGATTAGAGTCAAACTTTTAATATATAGCATCTACAGTATATATATACATTAGCCTCACATAAGTATATCACCACCATTTCCAAAATGGCGGCAAAAATTCAAGTCCGGGCTCTGGCAAGGCAATAATCAACAATTGAGTTCCGCTGGTCTCATATTTCTTAAATCGTTCACACTGACGGGCAAAGTCAGAAAAGTGATTTCTTACACGTCCCGTGTGGGACAATGGTGGGCTACAGCCAAAAGACGATTGCCTCACTGTTAAGGATGTTCAACATTGTCGTCCCATGTCATATACTCATTCTATTTCCATAAAATTTGAACAGTGGGCTCAGGACTGTGTTCTGACATCACAGGATGGGACACATCAATTTCTGAAATGAAAATGTTAAAATTGGAAAATGTTTAATTTTTTCAACAATGTTTCCCATACCTGGCAGTTGCTTCAGACACTGGGATCGCATTCACAATCATTAAAACTCCTCATAAGAAACGAATAAATGGGACAGGTGAATATAAGATGCCATTTTCTGTTTCAATATGAACGTTAAGGTATGTCAACAATCACTCCCATGCTCAATAATGGTGTTTTAATCAAGGGTATTTAGATAGGATATATAGCCTAACAATCTAATATTCGACCTAATTTTTGTTTTCTCAACAGATTCTTGTAGAGGAAGGCCTAGGCTTTCAAAATCTTCCAGGACACTATTTTGGAAACTTCCAACTTTCACGTGACCTATGATGTCATTTCATGGCTAAAGTCGAGACACAATCCTAAATAGCTCTTTACTGGTACAGAATATTGGAATGAAAATTGCATATTCAGACACGCCACAAGACAAGCTTTTGCTTGATGTATATTTACACTTGATTTGTTGATATCAGCATTTTCACTGTGACGTCATCACATAGGCACTTACAATAAGAATATTTCTTGCATTTTCAACATTACGCTTTCTCCTTGAAAAACTGTTACATAAAAACTTCAAAACTCTTTCTGCTAGGGCTACAGTATGAGATAACCAACGATATCACCGCCGGGGTGCGTGAAAGGGGCTGCAGCCTCCAAAAACTTCATTGAGCTCCCTCTCGGTACCTACGTTTTTCAAGATTTCTATGCAATGTCAGCACTTCATAGCCTGCTCTTCAATATTTCAAGCCAATCTGAAGAATGTGATTTGCTAGAATCATCTAACTTTGCTTCCTGTGGGAACTGTGGCAGCATTTCACACTCCAACCTTTCTTCTCTGGTTTCACATATGCTGGTAATAGTATACTGCCTACAGGTGTTGAGAACAGCTAATACATACATACATATATATAAATATATATATATATATATATATATATATATATATATATATATATATATATATATATATATATATATATATATATATATATATATATATTGTGTTTCACTAGCATTTCACCGTTGCAATTTCCAACAGTCAAAGCTCAAGGGAGGTGTTCACTATCTGATGAATCACTCTTCTCTTCCTTCGGAGTTGTGAAATCGCTCTCTCACTCTAACATCTGGTAAAACATGTCCCACATCAGTATTCGACTGTTGATTTTAACGTGCGGTACATGAATTTTGTCATCTCCTCATCTCATCTTCTATTTCAGTTTCGTTTCCTTGTACTTTATAGAAATCCTTCCCTCTGCGCTTACAGGTTTAGTTGACTTCATCAGAGATGGTAGAAATTGCTTTTTTGAATCATATGAGTAGGAGTGTAACTAGCGTACTATCAATGTGGGAGTGTCAGAGGCTTTTGCCCTGCAGAAGCGGATTTAAATTCCAACAGCTAGTATCATACAGCGTTTTCAATCATAATTACGGCTGGAAAATATAGAATTGTTTGCTGACGCCAGATTTTTTGACCATACACATAAACAAACTGCACAGTAGGGTTTCTAAAGCTAGTAAAATGCATAACGCTGAATACAAGAAAATTTAGTTTCGAGCTACAAGTAGGTTCTCCTTTAATGGCTAGCTTAGTGCCATTCTAATGTTGTTTTTTCTGACAAATTACGCTTTGGCTTTAGAAACTATCCCATAACATTTAGAGTTATGCGGCTTGCCAATAGAAGGGTACAAACCAGATTTCTTCCAATCAAGATTCAGATATACTAGGCCTATATCCATCATGTTTTTGGATGTGTAGTGGTTATGGAAAACTGGTGATATGTTGCAAGAAAGCGAATGCTACGAGTATGTTTCACTGTTGCGTTAAAATGTTCCCCAAAGTACTTCTGCGATCTATGATAACTGAGATAGGCATTTTGACTTCCAAAAAGATAATGCACCCCCACACCAGCAAAATAAAGCAAAATCAAGCCAAATCACAACAAATTATTTTCAGCACGAAGGAATAAGTGTCAAGGGCTAGACAGATCCTTTCATGCAACTATTTTAAGCTCATCTTAACGTAGTTGCACCGGCTGAGGACATGCTTGCAGTTGTTTTTTTGTTGGAGGATATGAATCTATTAAGTTCAAGAGCTATGTCAGTCCCCAAAAGAAATCTAAGAGCATATGTAGAACGTATTTTTCAATTTGCTTGATTGTGGGAAGTGCAAATGGATAGTGCATTACCCCCGATACGTTGTGCCTATTCATCAATAAACCAAGTCACCAACCCTGTCTTATCAGAAATGGTCTCAAAACGGAATAATGCCCTAATGCTAGTGCACTTTCATGATTTGCTTTTCACTTTTCTAAATCTAACACTTTGCACAGACAGATGATGTTGTTATCATACTCCAACCTTTCCGTCTCTTAGCTTCTTTAAGGGTGTTAATTCTTGATTTTTGAACTAGCTCAAGGCAAAAATCATCCAATCTTTTATCTTCTCTGACTATGTTGGCTTACTAGGCATTAAGTTGCTTTTGAACATTAACAACTTGGAATTCAGTTAGTTTAACAACTGTCCTTGGCATCGAAAGAGATTACTACTTCCATCAGTAGTGAGATATAAATTGTGTCTCTAATTAGCCTAATGAGTTTTTCCTCACCTGTAGATTGTGAGTGGTAGCCATGACAGTACCATGCGCATCTGGGACATTGGTGAAGGACGCTGTACACAAATACTAACAGGGCATGAGAAAAGTGTAAGATCAATATATGTACACCCAGAGGAGTGAGTATATTTGATAAGTCTACTAGTGTTTATTCTACCTTCCATCTAAATAATAGCTCACACTTCTATCAATGTTTCCATCATCATTCATCTTTCGTTTTGTCATAGCTCACTGAAATTCACTGTCTTCGCACTTAGCACACCCGGATTCAAAACTAGATTTGCCAATTCAAAACCTCAAATTCAATCGCACAAGGGGCCATGACTTAAAAATATAAACCTGATATGTTGATTCCCTGTGAATATTGTTTACTAGAAATGTTTGGGCTATGGACTACCTACAATACTCTCCAAAAGTCCTGGGACACTTTGTATATTTTTAATCTGGACGGAGCATTCACCCCCTCCTCCTCCTAAACAATGTTGGTTACTGAGAGAAGTACATGCGGTAACGGAAAAATTTTTCTTGCACAATAACGCCAAGTGTCTCAGGAACAGACCAACATTGTTTTAGGGGGAAGGGGGCTTGCATCAAGGAGTGATGGTTGAAATGCTGAGAAAGATATGGTTTTTCATAATTTTTTGAAAATGTCCCAGGGACTTTTGGCAAGTATTGTAGGATACTATGCATTGCTTATATTACAAAGGACTTTGAATGGTTGTTTTAATAAAGTGAAATGTCGGAAAGAGCCTAAGTGAAGGTAAATCACAACGCATCTTGTCAATCTAGAATTATTGTTATCATTTCAAAACCATAACTATCGCAGGAAAAGTTGGATTATGCTCTAGAACAAATATCGCATCAAATTTTTAGAATCTCGAGTCCTGGTCTACTTCTTAAAGTTTATCAATTGCCTTCTTTTCTCATCCACTGCTTAAAATTCTGCAAGTTTAGAATATGAGCATGTTGGAAGATTACCTAAGAAAATTTATGTGGTACTGTGAAGTAAAAATTGAATATTGGCTAATGGAGGCGTTCCACTGTCTTTGCTGCTTCGCGCTATAGAACCGTTCTCATGAAATGTCAACCTGGAGCGTAAAAATAACTCTCTAGCTAAGGACATAAATCAGGTGAAATCAGCAGGGTGTTAATAAAGTTATACTTTTTTGGAATTTACCAACACGGTTGGCAACTGTGTTTATAAATTCACAATTTTGTTTTTGATTGAGATTGCTTACAAAATTACATCCGCCATGTATTCTGTCACTTACGTCACGAGATATTTTGCGGTACTTTTCCGGAAATATGAGAAACTAGTTAAAGTAGTCAAGTTGTTTCAAAACTTTATCTATAAGCATAGCCAAATCCTATACGATTAATGATTGGCTCTTGGCTATTCTGTATATATAAATATACAATACAGCACGAAAAAGCGGAAACATTCTTTTGAAATACTTAAAAGCTTTTTCGTCCGACACTCATGAGAGTATGAAAACGTCAGATAGTGACCTAAAGGTTGACCGAAATATATATCCAGATGCGGTTACATGTGATAGGATGAGTCTAATTGGTCCCAAAAGTGGCCAATTAGGACCTATTAACCAATGTTTACTGGAAGAGTCCCAATGAAAAAACGAACTCATTTTGTCTACACAAGACTGGGTTTTGAGTCTTGATGTAAACAGATTCCAAACCACTTAAATGAAAAGACGATCTTGCTTGCCCAGTGATCCGAAAATTGTCCTCTATATATGTTTTGGCGTATTCTGGATTTTGCATTAGGTGTTGTCCTATGGCCGACTCACAATTAATTTCAGACTGGTTGCTTTTACATATACGAGGTGGCCGTTCTCTTGCAGCATTAGTTTTATTCCTTATGCTCATGTGGACATGTTGTTTTATTCTGTCTGCTAATCTCTGCGTAGTGCGTCCTACGTACCGAGTTTCACATCGACACTAAAATTCATAAACTACACAACGTTTTTGAGTGGTAGGAATGCAATCTTTTTTAGCAGATGGTGGCATAACTCTAGTGCTATAAACCACACGGGGCTTCACAGCATAGAAATAAGATGTAATGGCTTTACTAATTTGATTTTCAAACTTTGATGAAACGTTACCAATCCAGGGCAATTTTAGGTATACCGTGCACTTCTCTGGACCAACTGCTTTTTCTGATGCAGAGTTGGCTAAGTTTTGGTTGATGCAATAAAGTAGAACATCTGCTGGATATCCGTTGTCGATGAGCATTTGTTTTGTTTCGTCGAACTCTGAGCCTAATTTAGTTTTAGAGCAAATCATAAGTACCCTGTGAATTAAAGTTTTAATAAGGCTAATCTTTCTTTGTCTTTGTGCTAAAGGAATTCAAAAGGATGTATTGGCCAGTAAACGTTCGTTTCGTGTAAATGCTGGTAAGAAATCCAGTGCCCTCTTTCTCTACTACAACATCTAGAAAATTCAAGGAGTTGTTTTGCTCTTTCTCTACTGTGAATTTTAGAGCTAGATGTAGCAAGTTCACTTTTTCTTGAAAGTTGTCACAATCAAGCTTGGAACCAAAGATGACAAAACTATCGTCCACATATCGACAGTAGACAACTGGTTTTGCGGTGTTGTCAAAAGTCTACTTTCATGAAAGCCAACAAAGATGTTTGCTAATGCCGGACCCAATGGGCTACCTATTGCCACACCGTCTAACTGCTTGTATATCGGGTTGTTGAAACTAAATTCAACTCCTCATGTGGCAATTAGCATCAATTTCCTGAATGTGTCCTCAGGGAATGGCGGCAATCAAGGTGACCTCGATATTATGCATCAGCAGAAATCTCTATGGTTTCATCCAATTGGACGTTTTTGAACAGACTGCTGATATCGAAAGAGCATAGAAATGTTTGGCAGGCTCAAGATTACAGTTTTAGATAAAGTTGGCAAACGTAAAGGAATCTTTTACGCAATGTGAGGAGTATAATTTTAGGACCGGTACCAAAATTTCTGCTAACCATTTGGCAAGTTCGTACTGCGAAGAACCAATCATAGATAAAATCGGCCCAAGTGGGATGTTTTCTTTATGTGTTTTTGGGCAAGCCATACATTTGCGGTCGTTGTGAGCCTTTGGGTCGGACCCTATCATAAACATCGCGAGCCAGTATGTTTGGGTATACTAAGTCCAAGAGATGTTTTTGCAACTTCTGCTCATTCTTGCCCGTATTGTCATGCAAGTCTACACCGGCCATTTTCAAAAACTTGGTTTTATCGTCAAGAGTACTGTCTATCTTTTTGATGCAATGCTTTGGTTTATAATGACGACCCCAGATCCTTTATCAGGTAGAAGTTCTTCATATGATGTTAGAGTAAGTCTCCTTATAGCTTTTCTCAAGATTTTAACTGGTAATGGAGTTTTGCTTTAATTTAGTCTATTAATGCAAATATTATTATAATCAATGATATGATTTTGATCGTTATTAGAGCAATCAGAGTTTTGTTCTTTTCCAATTATGCAATTATGCAATCCAATTATGCAAAAAAAGAGATCAGAACAAGAAATTCAAATACTAGAATCAAGAAGAGATACATATGAGAAAAAACTAAGAAGATGGACAATGAAATTGACGATATGATTACCGACGAACAGCATATGACAAAGACCCTGCCAGGAAAGAATGTTTTAGAAACAAATAGTAAGCTGAATTCAATATAGAAGAATTACAGTCAGTCCAAATATAGCAGGTAAAAGAAGCTGAAATGAAGTCCAAAATGCTTAAACTCAAAGCAAACACTGATATAGTGACAACACAATCAAATAATAGAAGAAAACCTAACCCAGAGTCTAGAAAGATGGGAAATGCAAGTAGTCCATAGATGACAGATGGCATTGCGATGAAACTTAGAGAGCTTGAGCATGAATACAGAAAAGAGTTCCAGAAAAAGATGCACAGTGAAGAAAATGGCAAGGCCTTTGATGAAGCAGAACTTGAAGAAATTGGTCGAAAAATAGACAAACTAGAGACAGCCCTTGGAAATATCAGGAGAAAAGAAGCAGATTACATAATTGGAAAAGAACAAAACTATGATTGCTCCAATAACGACAAAAATCATATCATTGATTATCATATTTGTATTAATAAAGACACAATTAAAGTAAAATATATGCCGAAAATTCCATTGCCGTTAAAAACCGTAAGAAAAGGTAGAAGGAGACTAAATCTAACGCTATATGAAGTAGATTGGACGTTTACGCATTATGACATAGTAAATGTATAAATGCAAGGTTGCTAGTGTAAGTTAGTCTGAAGAGTCTGCATGATCAGACACAACTAGTTTTGTTAATGCCTTCTTTGAGTTTCGACCTCTATCTCTCTCCCTCTCTCTCTTTCTCCCTCTCTCTCTCTCTCTCTCTCTCTCTC